>VZZY01013142.1:17447-68580 GCA_013400335.1 Eurystomus gularis | reverse complement strand
TCACTCCTCATCTGCCCCTGGACGGTACTCACTGCATTCCAGTTGCTCTCTTATGTAAAGGGCAACTCCACCACCTCGCCTTGCTGGCCTGTCTTTCCTGAAAAGGACATAGCCACGCGAGTTGTCCCACCATGTCTGGTTGTAATTGTTTGGAAGGTTTTTTCAGCAAAAAGAGAGGTGCTTGACATAGTCTAGAAAAAAATTTAAGTGAAATGATTAAAATCTCCATGATCTGTTGCATGTGTTGTTTTTTAACTGTGTGTTTTGTAGCTCATTTTGTACAACTCCACTTTATCCAAGCGTGTATAACCACAGTGGAGTTTTTACAAGGGATTATATCAACGCACGTTGTGATTTATACTTAGTAAAGATGATCACTAGCAGAGGGGTTTTTTGTTTTATATAATCCTGGCCTTGCAGCCTTGTGATTCATTTGCTGTCTGTTTTGCAGTGCAGAACAGTGATATAAACTCTGCACGTAGACTTGCTTGGCTTTTCCTTCTCTGGAAGTGATCGAAGCACACCAGCGTGGGATGCCACCCACTCCCCTGCACGCATACCTGCTCATTTTCCTCTGAAGCACTGATTTGTAGTAGCCTTGGGTTTTTTCTCAGTTTCCAATGTTAGAAACAGAGTTGAGGGGCAGAGTAAGTAGGGATGAGCTTGGTTACATGTGGCTATGCTGTGAAAAATGCAGCTCATTTGTGTCTAGAAATTGGGTCAGGTTTTAATGGCATTGTCAGGGGCAGTTAGCGCTTAAATAGTGTGTCTTTCAATATAAAAGGGAACAAAATGGATTTGCTACCATCTTTTTCTATCACTTAAATAAAGTTTGTATGCATAAAGTACAATAGATCTAGAATGCTCTACAGACCTTTAATTACTTGCAAGTGATCTCAGTTTTCTTCTTGACAAATGAGCTTTTTTTTTTTCAGTAGTGTGTTGCCCAGTATCTGCAGTGAGCTGCTTTCTCATCTGAGTGTTGCCATTCTGAGGAGGCAATCAAGTTTACTTCGCCTGAGGCAGAAAATAATATTTTTTTATATATTTTGAGTAACATTTGTAGAGTCTAGCAGATTACCCAGCTGAGGTTAGTCCCTGATCACTTGACCATGCAGCCTCATTCTTCAGCCTGTGACTGCCTTCTGTGGCCTGAATCACGCTTTTGCCCTCATCATCATCCACTGAGGCTGGATAAATGAATAACTGTGTCTGCTTCTCTTGCTGCCCTGCACAGGGTCATTGGGTCTGGCTCTCTTCTTAACTGCAGCTCAGGTGAAGGATGTGATAGCAAAGAATTTATTGTTTCTGTGGTTATATAATGGAATACTCAGTTATAATAATTTCAATTCAGTTAATGTATTAACTGAATTAATTTGGTTAACTCAGTGGAAAGGCAGCTTCCCTGGCATCTTTGAGGGGGAAAACTCTTAGCAGGAGATGCACGTAGATTGGCCGTGAAGTCTGTGGTTTGTCTGGTGGAAAGCAGCCCTCCACAGTGTCAGGGAACCTGGGGGATATGCAGTAATTGCCTGAAGACGTAGTACATAGAAACGGGTGTTCATCTGTCAGCAATAGGAGTTAAGTGTCTGTTATTGGCTTGTTCTTTTTCTGTGGTTTGAAGAAGTTTTTGTTGTGGATTTTTTGAGTGGTCTGTATGAGCCAGGACTTCCCAGAAAACCACTTCTCTTCATCTCCATAACATACCCAAACTTATAGATTTCATCCTGTTTCTTTTAAGCTTAATTAAACCATAAAAATCATGTCAAATATCCTTTGCTCTGTAATGCCACCTTTGCCTAGGATAAGTGTAACTAAAAAATAATGTTAAAATGAAAATAATTTTTCCTTCTGCTGATAGTGGTTTCGTGTTTTAAGATAAACTGTTGCAGTAAACTGATTTGAAATAAGAGTAAAATCAAAAGATATGACCTAGGTCTTGACTTCATGTCAGTTTGCTATCAAGCAGGCAGAGTGAGATTGATTGCAGTATTACAGCTGCAGAGGCAAATGTGCTTATTGATAGTTGGACTCCAGTTTTTATTCATAGCTATAAGACATGTGGATCCCCACAGCCATTGCTTGAATGAAATTTGCTGATAGTGGAGACTTGCGCTTAGCTGCTCAAGCCCACACTAATCCTGAAAATTTTTAAATGATCTCTTTAAGTTTTAAATAATTTCAATATATATAAAGGAAAAGCTTGGTAAAGGATAGATGGGACCACATTCATCCCTCCTCTTAAAGTACCTCGCAGCTTTCCTGCTTACATGTGTGCCAGTTACTAGAAAAAATAAAATGTACAAGGGATATAAAAATATCACGTGATGAAAGAGGCTTTGGATCCCAGCTGGCTTCATGTCTTTTTTCTTGTTGCAGGTCCTGTTTCCTTTTCTCAGATTTCACTGTGATTTTTAATAGTTGTGGTGTTAAAGTGAATTTTGAGATAAAAGGAAAATTTAGGAAATGGAAAAACACAGTCAATCCATTTCACGGGTAGCAAATGATGATCTTACTAATACAGGATTCTCTTCACTCCCCATGGAGTTATGGGTGAGTCGGCAACATGCAAAATTAGTTGCAGCTACAATTGATTTCTTTGTACGAATACTTTGGTATGCATAAATACATGAGTAATGAAATAGCTGGTACAGGGCCCCTGCTTTTGTGCAAATCTTAAAGCTAGGAGGATAATTTTGGTTGGGTTTTTTGTTTTTTTTTTTGTTTTTTTACTTATTGGGAGGAGTATGCTCCTACAAGCTGATGGAAAGTGATGTGATTTTATACCAAGAGGTGTTTATACCAAGAGGAAAGACAAGCAGCGCTGATTACTGTTTCTCTTCAAATCTGTCTTTCAGACATTTCTGAGTATTCCAAAGTAATCTGCTATAAAACTGTAAAATAGACCATAACCCATCAAAATGTGAGCACAGGTCACCTCTTGTTGAGGTGATGGTGTTCCTTAGTCTTAGGTTTGTTTAGAGAACTCTAATCATAGAATCATTTAGGTTGGAGAAGACCTTTATCCTTTCTGTATTTCTGTTTCCTCTCTCTGTCTGACATACCTGATACACTGCGTCCTGCTTCTCTCTCAGCAGAAGGCTTGAGGCAATTTAGTGCGTGTTGTCAGGGTTTCTCCTGCCAGCTCTCATCTTCAGTGAACCTCTGCAGGATGTTCTTTTCCCACTTTTTCTGCAGGTAGTGTCAGGCATCTGGAGAAAGCAAGGGAGAAGAGCTGTTTTCAAGGCAAATCACAAAACACAAACTAGAAGAAGAATCAGTAGAATAGGCCATATTGGTTAAAAATGTAACTCACTGCTGTGACTTTTGGCCTCCTCTGAAATCCCCAACATGGTCTAGTTTTGCTGGAGAAGTTCTGACTTACATCATTTGCAAAAGCTGAAGAGAAGCAGTGCCATGCTGATTATACTCGACTTCTTTTTTCCATGAAAGAAGAGAAGCTGGAGAGGCCATAGTGGGACCTCTACGTTTCTGTCGGTAGCCATGTATAAAGTGCACGTTCCATCTTGGGGAGCCAGCAGTCTCTGGGACACTTGGTCTGAATCACAGAAACGTTATGGTTGGAAAGGACCTCCAGGGTCATCAAGTCCAACCTTCTCCTAGCATCACTCTAACCACTACACCACTACACCATATCCTCTCTAACCACTACACCATATCCTCAAGCACTGTATCTATTCATTCTTTAAACACCTCCAGGGATGGTGACTGTACCACCTCTCTGGGCAGTCCATTCCAGTGCCTAACTACCCTCTCAGTAAAGAATTTCTTCCTAATATCTAATCTAAACCTCCCCTGACGCAACTTGAGGCCATTTCCCCTCGTCCTATCATTAGTAATTTGAGAGAAGAGACCAACACCAGCCTCACTACAACCTCCTTTTAGGTAGCTGTAGAGGGCAATGAGGTCTCCTCTCAGTCTCCTCTTCTCCAGACTAAACAAACCCAGTTTCCTCAGTCGCTCTTCATAGGGCATGCTCTCCAGCCCTTTCACCAGCCTTGTTGCCCTTCTCTGTACCCGCTCCAGCACCTCAATGTCCTTCTTGTACTGTGGTGACCAAAACTGGACACAGTACTCAAGGTGCGGTCTCACGAATGCCGAGTCCAGGGGCACAATCACCTCCCTACTCCTGCTGGTCACACCGTTTCTGATACAGGCTGATCCAGGGTGGTTTTGTGCAGGGTACCTTATGCATGTACATAAAGGTACTGATTGATAAAATACAGTGTTAGAGAGGTGGTTTGCACTTTGTTGGTGATTATTCCATATGAATACAGTTTAAAGATGGAGTAGTATGTTGTATTGCATTTCAGATAGTTCTAGCAATCAAAGCTGGTCTCTGAAAGGGAAATAATAAAATCAGATCCAGGAATTTCATGTTTCCATCTCCTGGACACTCACTCCTCCCAGCATCACTGCTGCACAGGACCTTATAAGATATGGCCGTGCCAGTGTCCAACTCCGCTTCATACCAATTATTTAATGCTACTGTATTTTTCTTTCTCTCTGTGTAGACTTCTGTATGGAAAAAATGTTTTCACAGCTCATGTGATATAATAAAGGCTATTAAAATCTAAAATTATTTTTGTACCTATATTTGCCTATAGTGAAAGTTAGGTGTTAATTTAGGAAGGCACACAATAGGAGTATTGTAATATAGCCATGGCTGACATGTCTCTCAAAACTCAAAGCAGGTTATACTATAAATACAGTCTCTTGTTTTGCAATTGACATTTTGCTAGTGGGTGGCTAATTTGAAGGGAAATAGACCAGAGATCTAATATTAATAACTAATTAATAGTTATGTGTATATTTAAAGTCTATTTTTCTGCTTATTTATGGGCATATATTATTCGTCTATGCTGTGTGTCCTTTGCATATATGCTTAATTCTTAAACTTTTGCATCAGTAACATTCATGCATATGTGCCTTTGCAATTGAAAGCAAAATTGGTTGTATTTCTCAAAGCGACTTTCTGAGGATGATGATTTTGAAATAATAGCATTTAAACTATTTTAAGAAGAGCCTCTCTCTTGGATTGAGGCCTAAGAGAAAAGGCAACAGTGCGTTGCCTACATCTTAGTGAGTCCTAAATCAGCATTGGTACTATATGTTTTCCTGTGTATAAAGTCAAACATAGGGTGGTTCCTCCATTGGAAGTGGGCAGCTTGTAGACAAAGTGAAGAGGCATAAAATAAGAAGGGGCATTTCACAAAAAGCTTGATCCTTTGGGATCAGAGTAAAACATGGTTTCAAGCGCACATTGCTTCTCACAGCACGTGTGTTACTATACCAAAGGGATGTTATGTTCTGGTTTGCTCTGATGGGACGAATTTCCATGTAGATTTTTCTCACTTCTACCTTTTCACTTTGTTTCCTGCCTTCTGTCGCGGTCGGGCGCTCAGCGGTCCGACCACCTCCCAAAGGGAGAAGGGTTGAGGGTAAATTGGGACATCTCCCCACCAGGCTCACAAGCAGACACGGAGACCGAAATGAGTATCTAACAAGTTTATTACTAAATATATTCTAATAAAACCTTATTTACTCTATGGAAAATATTACGGTATTAAAGAACGTCACGCCCACCCATTCATTCTCCCTCTCTCACCCACCGAGAGATAAGGGCAAATAAGGACTTAATTATATCAACATACGACCTGTATGTGTGGATGGTGCATGTGTGTGCGTGCATATGTCCTTTCGGCGTTTGGTGATGGTCTCCGTGGAACGGCGACGATGCCCGACCAGCAGACCTGGACTGTTTCCAGTGACGTCAGCAGCTTGTAGCTTCATGTTTTNTTCTTGCTGCAGCTTGCAGCTTTTTTTCTGGATTCTTTCAGTTTTGGCTCGTGGCAGCAGCTCACGGCGGTGGCAGCGATTGCGCACCTTACGGCCGGCGGCAGCTCACGGCTTCTTTCTCTCCCCCGGATTCCTGGAGCAGTGGGAGTCAGCAGTTCTGTCCGGCGGCTCTCCGCGGCGGCTGCTCCCTTCTTTCTGACTGCTTGGCTTCTTCAGGGGGCTGCGCTGACAGCTCAGTTCAGTTTCCCCCCCCTCCTCCTCACTCCTCTCCGGCAGCGGCGGGGGGGGGTGCACTCAGCAGGAGCGATGTGCTCCCTTTGTGCAGTGAGGCAGAAAAGAGAGAGTTTGTTTTCTTTTTCGATATTTATGGTTGGCGTTATCACGCTTCCGTCTTCCTGGAGGATTTATGGGAATTGTAGAATAGATTTATGGGAAATCGAGTTTTTTGCTCACTGTTTTAATAAGGCAGAAAAAATCATGTGGTCGGTTCACCACACCTTCTCACTCACACTTACACTCATCTGTAAATCAAAAAGCGTGTGTGATACGTGCCCTTTAAATGAATTTTTAAATGAATTGATAATAAGGCAGGAAGATTATGTGAGAGATGCATTATACTTTGCATGTGCTTGATATTTTTAGATATATTTTGTCACATCTTCAAACATTAAATGCATTCCACCAAACCTGACAGAGCAGTGCTTTGATACCCCCGGCTGTGACTGCTGGCTGTGGAATTTGTGTGCCTTGTCTTTTACATCTTGTCCTTCTTGTGTGAGTAACTTTGCTGTGAGCACTTAACTCATAAGGAATAAAAATTGTTTCCCCGCTATCTTTAGAGTTTATGTTATTCATTTAGCAAGCTGTCCTAGGAGGTTTAAGCTGTGTCCTGGAAAGCATTTGCTATTGCTGGATTAAAGCCCTGCTGGCTGTTATCTGTGAAACTCACCTGTTAGGGGAAGCATCAGCAGTACCTTCAACCATGTGCTGCATCTTCTGCCTTAAGGTCTTCTCAGTGTTTGGTGCAAGTGCGAGGAAAAACCCATATTGGTGCCAAATGTCTAACAACAAGCAGATGTACTTTTCTGCCTTTTAATACTCTGTACTTCGGAGGGTGGGGTGCTATGGCTTTTTGTTGGAGGGCATGGTGATTGATGATAGCAGAGGCATAATGCAGGGCTTTGAGCTTTCATAGCCCGCCTGGCAACTGCCGATGTCCTTCCAGAGGTGATGAGCACTTTTTATTTTATCTCTGCTGCTGGTCTCCCCAGAGCAGTGTCTCTGTGTGTGTTTCAGCATAGTTCTATATAGCATCATAGTTATGAAAGAAACAATTAAGGATAGACAGACTCTCTGCAAGCTTCTTGCTAACATTTTCTTGCAGGTATCCAAAGATTTTAATTTTGAAATTTTTCTTTTTCTGGCTATTACGTACTTTACTGCACACAGTACAGCTCTGGGCAGAGAACCAGCTCAAACCAACTTGTGTCACTGACACAGCGAGCTGAGCTGGTGAGATTGGTGTTTTAGGTATTGCTTGGGATCCAGGCCATTTCAAGAACTGCTTAAGGTTCAGTTATTCTCCATTGATAAAATGCAGCCAGCAGTGTTTGTCCAGTTCACAGTGCCCTGAGGAAGAACTGACACTGCTAAAGCCCTCACCTGCTCTGGTGATGAGAGTTGTATATGAAGGCAGATAACAAGGCCCACATTTAAACTCTGCAGGATGCTTGAAGCATGATTTCTCTCATGTCACAGTCAGTTTGAGGCGTGTTGGGAGTGACTGTTAGTGGTTTGTTTTACAGAATTTTTTTGTCCCTGTCTATTTTTCTGACTCTTATTGCATGACAGTGCTTGGTTTTATTTTCAGTTCCATGTGACTCAGGAAATACTGTATCTATGGATGTGCTTACTATAGTCCTGCCTGTAACATAGTCCTGTTGATTTCACTGTAATAATGAGAATCTGTCAAAAGGTGCACACTTAATCTGTCAGGATTTATAGACAAATTTTAAGGTTCTGTAGTAGTTTTGAAAAAATGCGTTAAAACTTTACAGACATTCTCTTGCATTTCAAGTTGCAACTTCAATGTTTTCTCCTCTCCTAAGAAGCTATCTGCATCTAGGCCATCCTGTTTTATAATCTTTTATATAAAAAATAGTAAACCGTATTTGTCAAAGTACTAATGTAGCAGTCTGCAACACTTTAAGCATCTTAAAAATTGCCTGTATGCCAATCCTGGTACTGCAGTGAAAATGTCTGTCAAGCACCCTGCTCTGGAAATATTAAGCAATGATTCCTGTACAGACTTCCCATGTTTTGAACCACTGCTGATCTACCAACAAATTCAAGGAACTTCAAATGCCCCATGAAGGACTGTAGGCAAGGGTGAAAGACAGTTTTACGTGTTGAAGTAAACAAGTTAAGTTTGTGAGTAAGCCTCACACCTGCGTACGTTTTGAGGAATGGGACTTTTTAATGGCTGGGTTTCTTGTTTGCTTTGGATATATAGACTTGGAATATTTTCTTCCGTCTGAATGACTTTTTGACCTTTTCTTCTTGAGTTTGTCTCATATTTCATAAGTATCTCAATATGAGACGTTTACCTGTCTTGAGATGGTATTTTCCTACACAAAAATGTAAATTTCTGAATAGCAACAAAAATTAGTGTTCTTTTGTAAATATTTTTTATCTCTTATTATTAAAAGCCCATTGAGTCTGAAAATTAAGTATTGTAACTTTCCACAAACATGTATTTTTTAGTGTAATTGGAAGATGTTTTAGGTTACTGTCTTTAGACCTATACAGCTAAGAAACCAATTACAGGCATGGTTAGAAAGTGAGAGCTTGCATTAGTCAGATTATAACAAGGTTCCCATAATGTAAAACTGCTGCACGACAAATTAGTTTGTATAGATTTTGACAGTTGCTGCCCTTGATAAACTAAATTATTAAGCAATACACAGCTGTAATGCTTCTAAAATTGGAGAAAAATAGATTCTTATTTCCTTGTCAAAATCTTTTCCATAGAGCAGGACACCACAGGCATTGGTGAGCCTGGTTTGAGTTGTTTGGTTGACTTCATGAATCTGTCTGTTCCAAGATAATTTTTGTTTCCTTAAGCAGATGATACACACAGATTACAAGAGCTACTTTAAAGACTTTGTCAGGCACCTTCTTTTTGCTGTTGGTTCTGACAGATGCATTCATGATCTTTTGGGCTGCTGTTCAGTAAATTAAGGTTTGTTTGTTTGTTTTTTAATGTAATCTATGAATAAATGGGGACTAGATTAATACTGCCAGTTTATTTTCACTACAAACCTGAGCCAAGAATTTAACTAAAGTCTCCTGAGCGAGTGCACTTACCCATATTGTAAGTGCATGTACCCGTTGAATTGCAACTCTGAAATCCAAGAACCTGTCTTTCCCCTTAGTAAAGTGTTACTAAAGTGCTGTAAAATAAAGCAAAATCTACCTAAATTCTAGAAATCAGGGTGTTTAGTCAGTAGCTTTATTACGTTTTCATGTCCTGAGCTATGTTCCAGCTGCGGGTCTGAGAACCGCTGTGGCCGCCAAATGGCATTTTATCTGCATTAGCATGTCTCTGTTTTAGTGATATGGCCTTTAATTAGACGTGACATAATTATGATATAACCTGCTTTCAGTCTGATTTAGGACTAAGTCCCACGATTTTTATATGCATACCCAAGCAAATTAAAGCCCAGTTTGGGGTGTGTGCTCCATCCCAGAAGTGCCACTTGATATTTATTCAAAAGGAACTAAGGCTCCTGCAAGACACAGCCAGTGCCTGGCATTTGGCTCTTCCCTGCTCACAGTCCATGAGCAGCAAGGACATACCTTGTTCCTGAGTGTCCTTGGCTGCTGTCACTTGTGGTGTTTCAGCTCTCACACTTTTCTCCTGGGAGAACATGGGGCCACTGAAAATGGGAGTAAATGGGAAGATGAAGGCTGCTTGTTTTCTGTATTTGTGGTGTGAGTGAACCTCTCATCACAAATTCAAAGGCAGGCATGAAGTATATAGCAGCCTTCTGCTCTGAGAGTGGTGACAGCGATGATGGTTGATGCCATAGGTTGCTAGAGATTTTGTGTAGAATGGCAAGGAAAAAATAAAAGAGAGATTTACTAGATTTTAAAATGGTAAAATGATGATTTTCAAGAATGAGAAAGATCAGCCTTACAGTGCTTTTGATGGGCTTACATTTTGAAGGCTGCTTTTTCAAGAAAAAGAGATGGCAGCTCCAGAGACCATTCTTAATGAGTATGCAAAGTAATGCCTGTAGCATTTGGAACACCAGTCGTGAAACAATACTAGTGGGCAGAGATTTTTGAAAATGATTCTGCCCTACAGTTTGGTAAAAATCACTGAGAACATACATACAAATTTGAAGGCTTTTAGCCAAGTTGTTTGAATTATGATCAGGCCAAAGAACTGGAATATCTCTTAAATAAAAAGAATGAGAATTTGGTGTCTCGTTTCCAAACTAGTCTGACCAAGTAACTTTATAAAAATGTATAAAACCAGTATCCTTTCATAGACAGTACGTAAGTGATCTATGAACAAACAGCAGTGTGCATCAGCTCCTTGGAGATATGCTACAAAACACTAAAGGAAAAAAAAAAAAAAGAGGAAAAAAAGCCTATCTTCCATGCATGAAGACTAATGGGACAATAGGAGATGCAGGTCACTTAGCTCTGGTTCTTTAATTCTTGTACTGTTTTCATTTAGTGTTTGAAAGACATCTAATCTAAAAACGCACGAAACAATAAAGCTCAACAACCTGTCTGCTCAATGTATGCAGCAGTCAGAACTCATGTAGATGTACACACTGGTTCTTCCTTGGTGTGCCCTCAGCAGATAGTCAAATATAAGGCTTTTGGAGCACCATCAGTGTGAAAATATCCGCTGCGCTGGTAATGTATGACTTATGTCATTAAAAGGATGAATTATCAAAATGACAGTGCATGAGGAAGAGAAGAAAAGGTACATGTTCACTTGGGACATTGCCTTGGAATAGTCAAAGCATTAATGTTTTAGAGATAAAGATCTTAAACATCATAGTTTTGTTTTCAGCACCTGAAGTAACTGTTTTGCTAACAGGTAGTGTTAATAGGGGCAGTGAAGTGCTGGGGCCTGAGTTGTGGGCCCCAAGTTGGAGTTGACCTGTGAATGAGTCACAACCTAGCAGAATGTTTAGTTTTTCCTATTGGCTTCACGTTCCAGAGGCAGAACCTGGCCCATCTGTGTCTCTGTGGCTCTGCCCTCACCCAGGTGGTCATGGTTGGGGTGGTGGGTGAAGCCAGGATTATATTAACCAGGAGCCGATTAGTTGAAGGAGCTTTCTGTTGATTGTGGCTTCTGTTGGGGCTGGTTGCGTCTTGCTGAGCTCTCTGGGTAGTGTCCTTCCATGTGAAGGGCCCCTGAGGGAGCCATCTCTGTCTGTTGTGTCCAGCACGGGATGCTGGCACCACAGTGGGCAGTGAAGGAGCTGGACCCACAGGAACCTATGGCAGGACTGTTTGAAAGAGGACTGCTGAGGGCATGTTGCTGAGTTTAGTGTTGGCCTGTGTGATCAGGCAACTGATGGCAGCATAAAATGATGATGGCTGAATCAGCACAACAGGCAGTTGCACATGAAGACGCAATGCTGCTGAAGCTTTGTTGTCTGTAGCATTTTATCCATGTCTGGTTGTCATCTGCCTGGGGAGCTTTATGGAAAGTGTCAGTTGTCTGGGCTATAAACTTGCAAGATGAAGTTTTCCTGGGTTTTTTTTTTTTTTTTTTGCTTGAGTATGTTCATGACCCAAAGACTTCTAAAATTTGTAATGCCCAAGCTTCCCTGCATACATTTTTCAATATGTGAGTTGTCTTGCTCAGAGTCCCTTCAATGGGATTAGGGCTGTTGGCAATTTTGGAGTCACGCTTTGCAATGAGGTTTTTCTCTATTTTCTCCTGAAATTACTATGTTTGCTGTTATCAAGGAAATACCACTTTTATTGTGTTTACTTTGTGATTGTAAATAGTATTCAGTGAATTGTGAGCTTAAACTTTGCCTGTGATAAATGATTTATTGTCAATTTAACTTCTGAGGCTGTGTTTGGTTGTGCTGTGTGCAAGCTTCTGAATTACAGCAAAATATTTAGCAAGCAATACAATCCTACTTGAAAATTAAACAGATTTGCTTACATTTCATAGAGCAATTCAAAGAGGTTGATGTGAATTTCTCAACCCAAGATGTCAGTTTTCTCTAAGCCACCTCTCCTGATGTGTTTTTTTTTTCTCTCAGGTGTGTCAAAAAGGGACCTGTGCTGCTGTCTTCAGAGTCAAAATAGAAAAGGGAATCTTGGTTTTCTAGATGAACAAACCCTTATTTTGTTAACACATTACATTTCAGTTTTCTCTGCTGGTGACATTTGTTGATTGGATGGTCTTTCAGATAGGGGGATTAGAGGGAATAAGTTGCAGCAAGCAGATCAAATATCTCACTGGTAACATCTGTCTTTATGCAAATAGAGGGAGAAGCAGAGCAGAAGTTACACTGTGCTGATAGGACAGACTAAAAATAAGGCCTTATTCATGCTTAGTGCTCTCTGAAAATGCAAATGCATGCATTGCGTTAAGTTCAAGAGAGAGACTTACGTTTTTATTTCATGTTAGTTTATACTGAATTCTTTTTCTGTAGGCATGCGTTTCATCACCTTAGTAGCAGTCTTTGCGGTAGTCATACTCATCATACAGGAAGAAAACAACATCAAATACTATTAACAAGTGGTCTAGTGTGGAAGACAGAAGTAAACAATACTTCCCAAAAGTTGGTCATTGTTCTCTCCCTGATCGGCCACATTCAATTTATAAAATGCACATTGGTGCTTTTTACAAGCACATAGTTGTCTTTTTTTCCCCCTCAACTATACTTTATTTGTTATGAAAACAAACAAAACCTCTAGATAGTCATTCAAAAAAGAAATGTTACTTGTTTGTTGAAAATCAATTTTTAATTTTTTTTTTTAAATTGCATTGACTTAAGAAGTCCTAATCTAATAGTAGTAAGGATTTCAGTTACAAGTCATGGAAGAGAAGAATCTATAGTGAAAGTCGCTGCCCAAAAGCTTGGGAGGGTTGCAAACAGAGCTGTCATTTTAAGTCAGTCTAATTTGGATAGCTGTGTTCCTTTAATTTAGAGAAGTACAAGACGCACTTTCCCTTGTATTTCTTTCAATTAGCAAAATGAAAAAGATTGTGGGGAAAACCCCATCCTTGGAGTGAGTAGACAGAGCTCCTTGCTGGTCAAGGAGCAGGCCCTGGTAGCAGGTTAATCCACCTGCTTTCTCAGATATCCCATCCTCCAACTTCACCAATACTAATCAACTGCTTCAAGACAGAGAGTGACATTTTCACAAAATCTTTTTAAATTTACCTCTTTTTTTTGCTGTCCCATGCCAAAACAAGTGCAATGTGTTTACATGTGGCATCATCACTTGTATTGGTGGCAGTGTTATCTAATTCCTACTCTGTAATTAATTTTGAAATGGGGAGGTAATGTATCTTTTTATACATGGTTTTAAAATGCATAGATATTTTAAGCTGCAGAGGGAAAGATTTCATGAGCATGGTGCACAAATTCCTATGGAGTGTGAGCATTTTAGTAACAGATACCGTCGTTAAGCTTGCCAGTTAGCATCACATAAAATGTTGGGCTCTCAAAATCATCCATGTTTTTGCAGCATTTTTGCTTCTTGTCCTCTCCCTGAGGCTGGTAAATCTTTTTAGCCTTTTCCCTCATATTCAACTCTTATTTTTTCTTTAATGAGACTGTAGGTTTGCGGGTTGATTATTTTCAGATTCTCTGAAATACATGTAGATATCTTGTAAGAAAAAAAAATAAAAGACTAAGCATGTAACTACAAAACAATCCATGGAATGAAAGTTTGAAGAGTGGGTATAGTAAGGGAAATCCTACCCTGTGATTATAGGTGGGCACCCTGTGATGTGTTCATTTCATCACATTGCTTGGTAGGATTGTAATTAAATGTGAAGTCTTTGTCCTACATGCTACAAACTCTGTTCGTGTCACTAACTTCTATTAAACGAAAAAAAAAGTGAATATATCCTTTCTTTGTAATGTATAAGTCTTTGCAGCACATGCAATAATTTTACTCATATTTTTAAATTTGAAACAGGATAAAAGTGTTTTCAGGATAAATATAATTTGGGGGGAATCTCTGATGGTCACATTGTGATGCAAGTGACTGCAGAAGTAGCTGGCTATTAGGATCCATCTAAAAAATTACCTTTGTTGCTTAGTCATTGTTAAAAGACCTGTGAAGCTGGGCTGTGCATTTAATTCTGGCTGTGAGCCTCAACCTTCTCCATCCCGTGGCAAGTCAGTTAACTTTAAACAGCTTTCCTGTTCTTGGTGCAGAGAGGCTCATACCATGAAGAATTTCTAGTGTGTTGTGTATGTTGTGGTTTTGTGTATGCTCTGTGGGGAGTTGTGGAGAGGAAAGGAATTGCTCCTCAAGCAGCTTCTGGGCCTCCTGGTCTTCCTTCTGGTTGCCATAATTTTGGGGTTAATGTCAACTATTTACTTGGAACAGAGTTTACTCTGCATGAATGAAAAGTACAATTTTTGTAAAATGCATGAAGTTCAAAGCCTGTAATGGTTGAAACTTATTGCTTCCCTTATTTGTTCCACCAGCGGGATCAGCATCTCTTTTTAATGACCTTTTGCACTGTTATTCATCTTGGAGTTAAAATCTATTTATAAGTGTTTTAAACTTTGCTTCTGATTTTTTTTTTTAATTAAATTTTAGCAATACAATTAGTATCTACAGTTAGGTTCACAGAAATTATCAAGGCAGTACATAATAGCGTAGCAGAGAATTAAAATTACATTAATATAGGGTGAGGACCCTTTCGTTTATCTTGTGAGCTACTGTCACTAAATGTTATTACACAGAAGGACCAGGACACTTTTCAAGTCCATGCTGGTGGTACTGGAGTGTTTTTCTTAGAAATATAGTAATAAATAAACTGACTTTTATTATGACAAAGCTAGTGATCGACGAGTGATGCTTTGTGGCATTTTTTTCGCACACCTCTAGGTCATAGTGTTTAGAAATGAAGTGCTGTCAATGTTCGTGACAGTCTCCTTTCGCCCAGGGATCCTCCCATAGTTTTGGAGACTGATGTCCACTCAGCTGCCGGGGGCTCTGGAAGGAGGGAGGAGAAGTTTATTGGAATCTCTTGAGAAATGAAACACTGAAAATGATAGCTGACCGAAATATTCTGTAGTTCCTCAACAAAACAAGGGAAAAACATTTTCAAGTCTTATTCAGCTTAGTAACAGACTAAATAGCGGAGGGTTTCTAGAGGTCAGTGATTATTTTTAAGATGATGGAAAATCTTAAACGCTACATACTGAGGCATGTGTTCCTTCATTGGTTTTCATCCTTGTTTTAAGGAGGTGTTGGGGAGGTTTTGGAGTTATTTGTAATGTATTTAGTGAGCCCCTGTGGCTGGAGTTTAGTACTTAGAAAAGAGTTTGTTGATCTTATCCTCTTCCATTTGGGGCAGGGTTATCTCTTTTACTGTTAAGTATGTCCTGCTTCAAAGCACATTTTTTTGATATGTAGATTCTTTTCTTGTGGTTCCCAGATAGTGTTCCTGCACTCCTGCTTTCAAATCTTTCTCCTTCATCCCTTAGTTTACATAATGCTTTAAGCTGTAATAAATATTGGTGGTAGGAATCATTACGTTATAGAAATATAGGATCAGTAAATGTTCTGATCACAGGTATATAATGTACTTAACTCCTAGGGAGTGTTTAAGTTTTGAAGTTGATTCTGGAAATAAATTCATGAGTGTATTTTAAGGATTTTTTCATTTAACATGTTCTTTATAATTTGTTTGTGTTAAGTTCAGATCCAAACTGGTCAATTTTGAAAACAGATCATGGCTTTGTGTTTCCCCTTTGTTATCTTGCTGTTGAATCATTTTAGTTGTATACTCTAGCTAACACAGCTACCACATCAATACTTTGCCATTTGTGAACTTTAATCTAGATTCTCATAAAGTTCCCCTTTATCAATACGGGCAGCCAAAAAGAACAGAAATTCCTTTAAAGCTAATGCTCTATTCTGTGACTGGGTTGTTTTAACCACAAAGAGTGAGAAGAGGATAGAGTTGAAATTGTGCCTATAACTTTTAAAAAATAAATTCCGTGCAAGTAATCAAAAGATAGTCTTTAATTTTTGTTCATTTGCAATACATGCTTAGGTATGAACTTAATCAATAGGAAACTGAATGTTGTTTTAATGCTTTCAGTAAAGAGACTGGTAGAAAAATAGCTTTTATCCTTTTTTCATCCTTTAAAAGAAGCATTGATAGAAACTATCATAATATGGTTTGTGTTACAGGTGGTGTAATACCAAGGGCTGTACTGCTGCCACATCACAATTTTGTGGGGTTTCAGAGAGTAGTTCTGGTAAGGACACTCAATGATTTATCTATTTATTTATCATAAAAGTGGACTGATAGTTTGGTACAATTGAGTATTAGTAATTGCAGTTTGTGCATTTACAGCATTTGTTAGGTATTGGTTTCTGCAGCCCACTGAATCCTTACATTGTGTTCTTTTATTCAGTGGTCTTTAGCAGCTCCTTTTGGAGCTGTTATTGTCTCATTTGTAAATTCATATTCATTTCATTGAGAGCTGTTATGATATAACCCATCAATTCACAGCATGGAAATATTAACAGACCTTTTGATAAAAACACCTTACAAAAACTGTATTGTCTACTTGAAGCATGGAGTCACTATTGCCTTAGTGTATATCAGTTTTTTAAAAAGGGGGGATGTTACTGGTTTTTGATTATGATTTTTTTTTCGAAGTACTAGTCTTTGCTTCCTAAAGGAAAATATGAATTTGTTTTGTGGTTCAGAGGGCAAATATCTAAACCATATGCTGTTACTAGTTTCATCTTCTTAAATTTAATATACAGTCATGATTTCACAATTGTTTTCTTTGAATGAGTGTAACTACAATCCCTCTATTGATCCTTTTGATTTTGCAGACTTAAACATATTTTCTTATCTCTTCTCCATGGCTAGAGTTACAAAGGAGATGAGATGAACTTACCTTTTCTAATAAAGGGAAAATTTAGCATGAACCAGTCTACCAGGAGCCACACTTAAGTATTGTGCAAGGGCACAATCGCGTATTTTTTCTTTCAGCAGTAGATGACTGATACCACGTTTGTATCTGTAGACTTTTTAATATATGCTGTAATTTAACAAATGTCTTGCGGGTGTAGCAGATGTCTTTTCTTTTCTTTTTTCTTTTTCCTTTTTTTTTTTTTTTAAATCACAGTCCCTTAAAGTTTTTAGCAAACTCTATTTGTGTACTATCTTAGGTCTATAGAGGGCACTCAAAGACAGAAAGAGTTTGTTTTAACAAACATTACCTTTCAAGCAGACCCCCTACAAGGTAGAGAAGGATGTTCCTGACTGTTCTTTATGGCCATGCCCTTGCAGGGAACTATTGTACTGGCTGTGCTCCAGCAAGTCGCTTAAGCAATTGAAGTCTATGGGACTAGAATATGTTTAAGTAATCTGGATTTCTCTGTATCTATGTATACATTCAGAAGCTCTTTCTTTCATTTTCTAAAAACAAGGTGGAGTACATAAGAACTTTGTGATGGAATTCTGTAACCTAAGAAACCAGTAGAGTAGGTCTTTCTGTGTTGGATATATTGGGGAGGCTTTGAGAAGGCTCTGGAGGCTGATAAATTAGGGAAGCAAAAGGATGCTATTTGAAGACACGAATTGGTGTAGAGGCCGAAGCCACTTTCCCTGCTGTCACTGCATTAGATTGATCTATGTAAAATATTTGGGCATGGTTCTATTTGCACTGTATGGTTTCCAGCCCTATAGGTACGTAATACCATGAGCATGCACAAATCATGGATGTCGAGTTATATTAGTTTCTAAATCTTGGTGTAGAAGAAAATAGACTTTGGATTTAGATGAGAGAAATGGCATTGTGAAGTTTTCAGTAGCATTACTAAAGAACAGCAGTTCTGCAGTGAAGGCATCACAGCTTTATAAATACTGTAAAAGAAGAAAGATGATGGGAGCTCTTTGGAGTCTGAGAATTAGTGAACATTTTTCAAAATATTGTGAGCAATTTGTGCAGTGCTTATTAAAGTATAATGTCATCTGGAGAAGTCATGGACTTCTTTATCTCAATCATCCCTTTATTTTCAAATAATGCTCCTATTACTGGAAATGCATCAAAAGAATTTTTCATGTGTGGAACCTGTTACTCCAGTGTTTGAGGTAAGGTAAAGGTAACCTAACATGGTGGGTTTTGTTTTTTGAAAAGCTGTCCAATCTAATTTGTTTAAATCTGAACTATCAGAAGTAGTTACTGTGATTGCTTGATTCTGAAAAAGATAGAGCAGAGGTCATTTGTGGGACAATTTGAAGAATGTTTCAGTGCAGCTGCCTATGTAACAGTAGCCTGCAGTTATAAGGCATGGTGTATTTCTATCTCTGCTAGTGTTTTAACTTGACTAAGCAAAAGTGTTTTCTCTACACAAAGCTATGATCATGTTTCCAGATGCACCAGCAGACAAAATTGTTTAATTCAAAATAGCACCTTCTGATACGGGGGGAATCCTTATCAGACTGATGATGTATCTTCAGGATTTGAATAGTTTGCTTCAAGGGGATTAATTAAAAAAGCAGTGAGAACAGATGTTGGCTTAAGCAGTCAGAAAGAAATGTCCTGGGTTTGAACTTCTATCTTAATTGGATCCTTTGTGACTTTCAGCCCATTTGATAAAGAGTTTCATCAGTAGACTCTCCTGCTTCTACTGTACCAAGCCAACAGTTTTAAATTTTAAGGTTTGCATGTGTGTATATAGACACTCATGCAAGTATTTGCATACAGCTTTGAAGGATGCTTCCCTCACAAAACAAAAACTTTATATACAACAGGCTGCTTTGGTACAGCTTTTTTTATATCCCATGTGCTATACAGAAAAGCAAAAATAGTGGGTTTTTTTTAAACCATCTTTTAATACTTTTTTTTTTTTAAAACTCATTGCATATATCTCTCTGGATGTGTTAAGGTTCCTTTTCCTAGCCAGACCCTCTGTACAGTGCCAAATTTGCAAGAACATTCAATACAGTTTTTTAATCTTCTAACATTAACAGTGCAATTGCTTCTATGGATACAGGTGACTTTACAATATGTAGGAGCTGTCTGGAGCTGTGTTATGGCAGATCTGTTGTTCGCTAGATCACTGAGAATTTTTCATTCACAGTAGTATAAATATGCCTCTAGACTTAAGGACTGACGAAGTATCAGAACTTGGCATTCATTCAAAGTTGTCCTTAGTCTAGGTTAATTTGAGCTAGGTAAAACATTCCATTTTTAACAGACAATGAAAGAAGCTTGTTTTTATTTTTTGGGGTGCTTTGTAAAAGGAAAGACTGCTCTTAATGATTCAGATTTTGGAACAGCTCCCAGTTTAAAAAAAAAAAGATATATTGCAGGGTGTGGAAAATCTGGTCAAGGATGATGCCTGTACTGCATGTCTTTTCTATGTGTTAGAGGCATATCACCTCAATGTACATGCTATTCTTAATATTCTGCCAAAAGACCCTTGATACAGCTTCATTTAGAGAAAAAAATAAGCAGATGGTGAAGGTATAAGGGCAACCAACTTAATGTCTAGACAATCTTTAGAGGCATGAGTGAGTTTTTCATTAAACATACATACTTGAAGGGAAAAGTCACTTTTTCTTATGGAAATTTGGACATCGGTAATATAGAGACATTCTCTGTCAAAATACATAGCGCTAAGGCCTAGATATTACAGGTTTTGCTTGTGACAGCTTACCCAGTCAAACTTTGAGATGTGGTACAGAATAGGAGGTAGAGATGCAGAGATTGAATGTCTGCATTGAATGTAGTTATTGGAGCAGAAGCTGAAAATTATATAAATTAAGGAAAGAGATACTTGCAAGCTTGAGAAACATTCTGGTCCATGTTGCGAAGATAGTGGGGGTGAGGTGTTTTTGTCAGAGCTACCTGTGTCCTGGAGAGGGTCTCATGCCTACAGCTCAACCTCTTATGTACTTGAGTGTCCAGTCACACAGTGGAAGCTGGGCATGGGCTGCAAAAGTCACTTTATTTCCTCTCCCATTCTCTGGTTATCACCTCACCACCTCCTAGACCGTGTGTGGTAGAGGCAATGACAGCCGTGAGAGGCCAGCAATGATAGAATGGTGGCTCAGGAATGCCCAGTCTTTTATTTACATAAAAGTAAAGCACTGCCTTCATGACCTATGCCAGGAGCCTCTGTAATCCACCTCTAGACTGTCGTTTCCAGAGGTGTCTCAGGCACACATGCCAGCTTGCCCAGCTGCCCCGGCTGCTGCAGCATCTCTCAGAAGGTGCTTGCGTTGCTGTCACTTTATTTCTCAATTACTTTTTAACAGATTGCATCTGTATTGCAGAGCGCTATGTAGTGCCGTGAAAGAAGAAATGAGAATTTTACATTGGTCTCACTTTTTTGTTATTTTGGGTTGTAAATAGAAAACGGGACAATTACATTGATCATGCTGTGTCACAGCCTGAGACAAATGAATCATTGCATGCTGTCTGCGGCTGCAATCAGTTGTGTTCATGAGCGGCCATGCCCGGCCTCCTTATGAGGGCTAAGATCATGGATATTAAACTCTTACTGTAATACTTGATTTAAATTTAACAGATAAAAAGAGCTTTTGAATACCAAAAGTAACATTTGTCAGCATTTGTTTCTTAATTTATTTCATGGGTTTTGAGAGATGCATCATCTCGGCCTTAGGAATTACTCAGAAAAGGCAAGTACTTCACATCCTATTCTTCATTAGAAGTCAATTCCAGTAAAGCTTCTAAGTGATTTAGGTGCTTCTGGAAAATGTAGCTACTTAATTTTGAAGTCCACCTGAAGTTAAATCTTCAGTTGCTAAAGTTGGTAGGCATGGTTTCAGATCCACTCAACAATACTTTTTCTAAAATAAATTTGTAAGCGATAAATTCATTTTAATTAGTACATCTCTCTTTTCTGCAGAATGCTCTGTTTTAATCATTTGTTCCTACTAATTAGTCTTTAATTTAAAAAAAAAAAAGCCTAGCTGAAAATGTTTTTTTTACCACCCTTTTGCACTTGCTCTTGTTTGCATTGGTAACTGATCTCTGTCATTTAAGCTCAGACACTGCAATTTGATTACTCTTGAACAAAAATGTGCCAGTTCTAAGAGAGGTTTTAAAGATTCAGAGCTGTGGTTTGCGCTTTTTAATACTATTGTTGCATCTGGTTTTATTTGGGACTAAAGAAAGTGGTGTCGTAGGTGGTATTGATGGAGTGGTTATGAGGAAAGGATGCTTGTTTTGCAGATTAGCAATCTAAAAGGTTGTGGAGGAGTGTGGCAATAGACATATCTAATGCAGATTCTTTTTTTCTAACATTTTCTAATCTTCTAACATACCTAACGTTGTACTTTTTTAACTTCTGTATGACCAGTTGCAGAAGCATGTTATCCATTCTTTTTGGTTTTGTAAAAGGTAGGGTTTTTTAAGGTCCTGACCTCACAGTGATTATTTACATACAGATTCCTCCAGGCTCATTTCAGGCTGCTTTAGTAAACAGGGCTGGATGTGAAAATGCTTGGGTAGCGGAGAGAGTTGAATTTTTTTTAATCTGAAGGTAAACTTTCTTAAGCCTTCTTTAAGACTCTCCATTCATACATAATGCTGCAGTCTATCATGAGCTTCGTGTCTTTAAATCTTTTAGGTGAACATCTTGGGGCTAGAAAGAGCTTGTCACTTTACATTTATTTTATTCCAGGCTTTAGGATATGTTCTATGGCTGTAGAGAAGTTTGAACACTAAATATGATGAATGTTAGCGCATATTTTTAAGACCAAATCTGCTGTCCAACTGCAGTTAGATTTTCAACATGTTTAATGCCTGGGTTAATAGAAGAAAAACATATTTTTATATGTTGTGTATTTTTACTATTAACATTTGTAAGTACCAATCCACCTGTTTGTCATCAGTCTACAGCTCATGAGTAATATTGGCCTTGTCCCAAGTAGTCAGAAGTAGTCTTTTTTTTTTTTTTAAATTAAAAAAAAAAAAAACAAACCACAAACCCCCACATACCTTGGTATAATTAGTTCATTGTTTTCCCTATCTGAAGGACACCGTTTGATTTTTCTTCATCCCAATTCAAATAAATAAATAAATCTGGCCTCCAGTAAGTAGCAAATTCTGATGTAGTTGCTCTTGATTAATGGTACTAAAGCTGGAGATAATACTTTCCTTGTTAACAGTTTGCATTTTCTTGACTTGAAGTTGCAATAAATTGTAACTGAAGGATCTTCCCTGTGTCCTGTGAGGTTATTAGGGCTTGGGTTTTTTCTCTTTTTTTCACCCCATTATGGTATTTTCTCACAGGGGTTTTAAGTTTCATCCTTCATTTTCAGAAACAGTGGACTCAGAGCTGTTAGTATTTAACAAAACATCTGCCTCAGGAAAAAATTGGCAGCTTTCTCACAGTCACAAAGGAAATTTCAGAAAAATTGTTATCCCCAAGCTAGATGCTGCCAGAGTGCATAATTCCAAAACTTCTTTTCTCATGGGAAAGGCATCTAAGACTAGGATTAAGAATGGGGAAATAAGCCAAGTTTATTTGTGTTTAGGATAGATCTCTTCACCTGCTCTGTGAACAGAGCACCTCAGTACTGCCTCTGTTTTTTTCCTCCTTATCAAATTACATGTTGATATCCCCAACACTGCAGAAGTTATGTGCTGTGCCTGATAACCCAAGCTATTTTTGAAAATAATGTAGGGGTTGGGGAAAATGTTCACACGCAGAGAGCATCCCTTCTCTTGGGTTTTCCTCTGCAGAAGATGCTTCCTCTGCTCTGTTTGTATGGATATTATTTCAAAGGTAGTTCTGTCAACTTCAGTGCTGAAAATAAAACCTTCACGTGATACTACCTACTTTGTAGGTGCTAAAAAAGCTGAGGTGAGAGCGTTCAGGCTCATATACCGAGGACAGAGCAAATGAATGGTCCTCTGTTGGGAAGGGTCGTGTTCATGTAGCTGTCTGTGTCCAGACTGATGTAAGTGCCTGTGGTTCTAATTTGTCTTTGGTTGTTCACTGGGAAGGAGTAACCAGGCCCCAAAGACCTGCAGGAATTTAGGGTAATTACCTGAGTAATGATAGCAACCTTAATAAAACAAAAAAGACCCAATCCAAAACCGTGAGGCACTCTGAGTGTCTCAGAACTCAAACTCGATCAAAAATTCATTGCTGTACAGCCGAATGCTCTTGGATCTTCTAGACAAGGGCTGCTTGGGTCCCACAGGCTCAACCTTGCAGGGCACACCACAGAGGAAGATATAGGGTCTTTTTGTTTTACTTTCAGTTACGGAAAAAACATAGATACGCACTGTGGAATGGACTTCAGCGAGAAGGTGCCCAATCTTATGCTAACATGAGCTGCAGGCATCAGCATGGTGCAGAGGGGTGCCAGGAGAAGATGCTGGCTGGCTCTGATGGGCCTGCTGTTGTCCCAGTTTCTGCACTTGTTCAGATGCTGCTCATTCTGATCTCTCCTGTGCCTTGCTACTCTGCGTAGGTATAACTCCAAATCACTTCTATTTGCTGTTGTTATGGCAGCATTAAAAAAACTTCTTAATGAAAAATGAGGGAACCCACTGCGATAAATACACTGAAGCAAGTCAGACAAAGGCCTTTCTCCTCCAGGCACTTCAGGACGTGACTCAGGGCACAAGCCTAAACAAACAAGGACAAATAAAATGAACAGGGTTTAGTTGGAATAGAAATCACTGTAGTTGAAAATGAATTGGATTTTTTTCAACCACTGGAGTATATTTGTGCAGGATGTTAGCAAGTTATGTGTTGTAATGGAAAAGTAGAGAAGGAAGAACGTAGAAAAAGAAACAACTGAAGGAAGTACAGATATAAAATCAGTGCTCTTGAAAGCAGTTGGAGAGAGGAATTAATGAGTGCAGAGTACGTGTAGGCAGTGTGTGGTGAAGAGGTGAAGACCAGGGCAAATGTGTGACCACAGGATCAAGATCTTATATCAGATCAAGAGATAAAAGCTAGAAGATGGATCACCAGCTTGGAAAAGATAGCGAGTACAGCGGACAGAAACTGTAAAAGGGTGATGGTACTGGGAAGTGGAAGAGGAGTCCATACACTCGTGTGAAAAAGTGCCCAGTCAAGATTGGGATGCTGTTGTAGGAGTGCAGACATATCTTTCCACAGATGCTTCTAAGAACTACATATGCTATTTATTTTATTACCATTAGGTAGCAATATAAATATTTTAATCCTTTCAAATAGAATCCATGCCAGGCTACACGGTCACTAATCACTGTTCCACAGTATGATTTCCAAGAACACAGAACCCCTCCAAAACCACCAACAGTTGAAAGCTGATGGATTATGAAAGTCTGCCCAAACTTCCATAGTTTTTCGTTGATAAATAAGTAGCATTAGTCCAAGCTCAGAATGATTACTTTTTTGTGAGCCATCAGTATGCAGGTCAGCAGCAGCATAGTGAAAAACTGTGTCACTGTTAGTGCACCAGTATCTATCAGCTCCAGCGATTGATGTAGATGTAATCACTGTCTCTAATAGAAATAAAGTCAGGGTAATGGAACATTGCAGGATCAATGTCTCCTGTTTTGAAAATAAACCCCCTCAGCTTTGCCTTTGCATTTAGATACCAGCAGGCGACCACATCATTCAACTCAGCTGACACAGTTTCTTAGAGTCCTGAATGATCTATTGTGGGAACCTCAGGAACAATGTATTGGAAAAAATGGAATGTTCTTGATCAGACTTCCAGGCCACTTTATTCAGTAGGTTTTCCAGCAGTGAAAATAAATCAGCTGAGAGCAGAAACTTAGCACAGTATGGAGATCTTTAACTCTGTTTAACTGTTTAATTTCTGCACTTTCTTGGTCAAAAAGCTTGAACCATAGTACTTCTGTTCATTTTCAGTGGTGCATCATCACAAACAGAAGACATTTTTTGGATGTTGTCCCTCCCCTACCTTAGTATCAGCAGAAGCTCTTGATGAGGCTCGTTTTGACCATCTCAAGAGCTCTTCTCAATCGGTTATTTTCTCTGCATTTTTTACACAGTTTAATCCAAGCAAGGATTAATGGATGTGCTCCCACATTCATCCATAATTAATTCTTTTGGTAAGGTTTTAATGCAGCACAGGAGATTAGCAGTTGTATAGTTGCATGCCTAAACGTGGCTGCATGCCGAAGATGTATGAAGGATTTTAAACAACACAGCATATAATGCTTCTTCCAGTTCTCATCTTTCTTGGACTTCATTCCAGCAATCTACTGCTATTCTGTGTCTACATCCAGAGAACGTTAGTAGGCTGTTATTTTAGCACTTAGTAAAGCCATTTAGCAGTTTTACAAAGCCATGAGACAGGGACTGAAAGTTTGATTACAAAAGTCTTAATTTCTTTAAATTAGGTGTAACTCTATCTAAAGGGACGTTCTTCTAGTGGTCTAAGAATGGAAGTTTTACGGCTTGCTTGACATTACCAGTGTTCCTGTGATGGCCCTTCCAATAAGAAAATTTTCCCTTTTGGGTACTGATGTCATTACTCCAGGGAGAGACAACCATTTGCGTGGTACTTCCCTTTCCCTTGCAGAGTTAGATATTTTTAGTGTAAAGAGCCTTTGCAGGTCATCTTGTGAAGTAATCCATACTGACCAAACCTGTCCTACTGCTTCCCCAGGTAAATGTGCTCATTCTGGTCATGAGTTAGAATCTGTTTCTAATCGGTTTTAGAAATGCCGCATTTCCACTTTTGCTGCCATAAGCATCTGTCCAGCTTGTGTGCAGGTAGGACAGTCTAACCCTGAAGGCCATCCCATCAAGCTGTGGGTCTTCCTTTCCAGAAGATACCTTTGGTCTGGACTAGGTGTTTGATCAAGGAGAATTTAATGTTTGGCTATATTTCCTAGTGTCCTCTGAAAATTATTTAAGTATTGGAAAAAGGTGGTGCTTTAATGTTTTAACTACTACTTCTGGACAGTTTTTATTTAATTCCAGTTGGCTTGCATCAGTGGACTTGAGCTCTGTGATTAAAAGCCCCCTTCTTGGCTGCCTTCAGGGGAGCAAGATGAGATGTTTGGGCTTGTGATCTTGTGGGGAGTCAGAGAGGGATAGATTTCATTAAGTAGTCAAAATTGAGGCAGGACTTTCTGCTGGTCATTTTACTGGCATATGGATGCATGGTCTGAGCAGCTGGGTTTGGCCTTTAAGTTTTGAAGGAATAACGTACTTGCTCCTGAAGAAAGATGTATCAGAACTACCTCCATTGCAGCAGGGTTGTAATAACCATGCAGAAAAGTTGTGCCTGAAAAGAGATGTCTATTTTCATTGATCCCCAAACAGATGAAAAGTCTTTCAAATACTAATATACAATACCATTTTGCTATTCTGATACAGGAAATAAGGAGAAACCCCCCACCTCAAACACATCATTTCTTCTTGTGTTGCACTGTAACAAGGAAAAAAAAAGGTTTAAGAACCTAAAGAGCATTGAATAAAGTTAGTACCAGAAATATCCCTGTTTCTTCAGTCAGTCTGGGAATTTACAAAATATGGCTGCCAAGAATCACTGCAAGATGCCCTATAGCTGTCCAGGAAGGTGTATTTTTAACTGTAGAAAGCATAGAAGTTTGCAGCTTTGTAGCCATAGCCCTGGAAATACGATACTGAATAGACTGTCGCTGATCTCTCTGCTGTAACATCCGGAATCCCAGTCTCCTGTGTCACACAGCGTATGACTTTGGGGAGGAGATTCATAGTTCAGTAATTAAATACTACTGTGCTCTAGGCAAAACCAACAAATGGGCTTCATCTGCAGCTTATTTTATAACAGTACTCAGGACTGTGCTTGGCGTTTCTGAGGACCGAGTACTCTGATAAGTAGACAGTAGCTGTTATTTTTAGCTAAGATTTTGGGTGGGTTTACTTTTCTTTTCTTCCCTTTCAGGACTGTAATTCTTCAGAAATTTCAAACCAACTTTGTCATCTTGTATGCTTCATACTCTCAAATTGGCACAGAAAGACAGAGTCTGTTGCCATAAATTAGGTCACTAAAGCTGAAGTACAGAATACAAATATTTATTGCCAGAGCTAAAGAAAACAATTCAGGTGAGGAAAGGAAAAATTCTTATTTTAGTCTTTAGAAATGAAGCTGTATTCTTGAGATTGTGTGCAGGCAAAGCAAAGCAGTAGAGCTAAAAGATTAACATGAGAAGGATCTCTTGTTTTAAATTGCTGGAAGGAAACCCAGCAAAGCTTGATTATATGGGAAATCAGTAAGGAGGTTCATTAGGTAGAATTATAGATAATTTTTTAAATGCAAATTCACAAATGACATGATTATTGAATCTTAAAATTTAAAAAAGGGCACATTTAAATAAGTAGTTTAGAGACACGTAAAAAATGAAGGAAATGAGATAACTTTCATTTTGAAATATATTATAACAAAACTTAAGCATTTAATTTAAAAAAAAAAACACCTTTAAATTCAGAAGGTTAGAAAGAATTCCTAATTGCAGCTTGTCAGATCATAGGAGAACTTTCCTAAGGGCTCATTTGTATTGTGCCCAATACAATATTGGATCTCTTAAGTGAAGATGTGAACAAGTAAATAGAAGTGTTTAGAGCAATTAGTTTGTGCAGAAAGAAAACTCAACTTTGTTTTTCTTCTTTTTAAAGTATGAGAAAATGTTCATGGAAATCACGCAGAAGGACATACAACATTGATCGTATACTGCATACTTGACATACGGGAACCACTAGTTTATTTTTATGAGTTTTCCTTTATAAACCATTTCAAAAGGGATATATGTAACTCTTATTTGGATGTAGTCTTACAGCAGTCTCAGCAGTCATTTGGGGTAGGCCCACCATGTCTTGGGGAAGAGCCTTTGGAGAACACTTTAGTAGAACAGCAGCCACCAGCAACAGCATTTTGTGGAGGCTTGGATTAAAACTCCAGTTCTGCAAGCTACACACCAGACAGATTCAGTATCTGAATGAAGTCCTGCTGAAACCTTGCAAATCCAGGCATTTGCCCCTGGTCTGAGTGGTCTGAGGGATTTAAGTAGCACCCTTTTCGCCTCTGAATTTGTAAAGCGAAGCAGACTTGGTGGCATTGGTGCCTCATTGTCTTAATAGACCTGGATGCAGCTGAAGAAGTGGTGGAGTTCAGTGTATTGACACTTTCCTGGGCTACGGGGTATCTATCGTCTGTCCCCGGAGCCCCCGTGACAGCCATCACCACAGAGCTGTTGAGTTCAGCAAGTAGGTTTGCCAGGCTGAGGGACTCCCAGTGTTAGTTGCAAAGCGTAATGAAGAGGAATTGTGTATCACATTCAGGACTTCATTTTTATTTTTCAGAGAGGTAATACACATGTAAAGCAGAATTTTAATAAAACTTTCCAAAGGACTTAAATGCACCTTCAGGTTTATTTGTGGAATTAAAAATCTACACGTTCCTAGG
The DNA here is from genome assembly GCA_013400335.1 of Eurystomus gularis. NCBI lineage: Eukaryota > Metazoa > Chordata > Aves > Coraciiformes > Coraciidae > Eurystomus > Eurystomus gularis. The sequence continues at coordinate 40,094 of VZZY01013142.1, read as the reverse complement.
TTGGGTCATATAATTTGAGCTTTTTTTTTTAACAGTCACAGTCATTAAAAAAAGATTCTTAAGCAGCAATTAAAAAAAAATACTATCACTGTCTATGTACACACACACTGGCAAAGTATTTGTCTGGTTTTCTTGTGAAAGAGGGAAAAATAAAAGGACTAGTGACAATATTTCTGTTGTAGATTTATTGTTTCTGTAGCCAGACTTCGGTTTTCCATGGATAAATGTAGCAGTCTGTTTATATCTGAACATTAAACATTTTTCAGAGCTACCCAGAGCATTAGCTGTTTCCCTTTAACATATCATATTTGGTATCAAACTAATGATTGGTGTGTTTTGGGGAATTATTATTCACAGAAGCCTGCCAGGATTTTCTGTTATCCTACCTGATTAGGATGTGTTACAGCCCACCTAAAACTGCAGAAATAGCACTTTCTTAGGCTGTTGTTTGATGAGGCAATAAATGTAATTGTAGCGAGTCTCCTATATGTTATAAAACTGTGATTAAGAGATACAAAGTGCTAATCTGATGTATAAACATCCTTTGTCATTTCAGGTTTGTTTAACAAAGAAAAAAACAATCAACCAGAAAAACTTATTAGGCCAAGAGCTGTATCTGGCGGCATCTGTTCTCCAGCATTTGGCATGAACCTGGAAGAGGAGTACAACGCTAGTGTAAACATGCAGAGTAGAATAATAATTTGTCAGAAATGCAATCAGATTTGTACTGTAGGCACCCATTAGCCCGCAGATCCGGTATTCGTGATAGTGGAACTTGGTTACTTGTGAATTTTACCCAAAGTATGAAAATGTTCGAATGGTCCTGGAGGGGTGGAGAAGCCCTTGTGAGGTGGCTGAGTTAGGGTAGGTGTGTTACAGAAATACAGGCACATTTTTCCTATGTGGAAGCTCAGTCAGGTTTGGTGTGTTGGCTCTGGGACAAGAAGCCTCATTTCCCTTGAACAGAGCAGTTTCCAAAAGACTTTCTGTGTGATTTCTGACATGGATTCAGAGTTGGAGTCACTGGGTCAGTTTGTCTCAAGCATAAATGTATGTCTTGTCCATTCCTGACCTGTGGCACATCTAGTACTTGAGTAGATCTTGAAGCCAGCATCTGTAGAGACAGTTGACTTTTATTTTACGGCTGATAGGTTTTACACCTAATAAATTTGGGGAGTTCAGGGACTTTCTATACCAACATTAAAAATTACCTGGGATATCTTGATACTGTGCTGATTGTAATTGAACAGCAGTGTTAGAAACTACAGGCTCATCCTTTGGGAAGGGGGTTCTACAGGTAGCCAGTGCCTGTGGCTCAATGGTTTTGGATGATTGAGGGAGAACAGGGTGATGAGTTACCTACACTGTAATACAGCTTGGTTGGCACTGTGGCATTGCCGAGCACCACATATGGGCTGAGAGCCTGAGGAGAGGCGTGCTGACTTTGTTTTGAGCAGTGAATATCAATCCTGGTGTGGTCCCAGGACTGGAAGCCCATGAGGCCTACAAGAAAGCTGGGGAGGGACCGTTTACAAGGGCATGTAGCAATAGGATGAGGGGCTATGGTTTTAAACTAGAGAAGGGTAGATTTAGATTAGACATTAGGAAGAAGTTCTTCACTGTGAGGGTGGTGGATCACTGGAACAGGTTGCCCAGAGAGGTGGTGGTGGCCCCATCCCTGGAGACATTCAAGGCCAGGCTTGATGAGGCAATGAGCAACCTGATGTAGTTAAGAGATGTCCCTGCTGACTGTAGGAGGGTTGCACTAGATGACTTTTGAAGGTCCCTTCCAACCCAATGCATTCTATGATTCTATGAGCGGTTTGGACTTGGTTTGTAAGCCTTCATGCGCGTCCTTTTTTTACCTGTTGGTTTTGTTTGTTTGTTTTTAATTAATCTTAGTTTTAACAGTAAGGAATCTACTTCACATGCACAGTGAGTGCTCCAAGGTACAAAACGAAAGTAGAGGCAAGGGGGAGAGATTTCCTTTAAAAGCACACTTGGAGCTAAAGTAGTAGTGTGAGTGCATCATACGTTGCCACATTTCCTGTAAATTCACAGAATGTTTTAAGAAAAACTTGAAATTTTTATAAGGGCTAGAAAAAAGGGCCTCAAGGATCTAGTTACATTTTTCAGAATGGATTTGAGACATACAGGTGCAAATATCTTGAGATATTTTGAATGGGCCTTTTGCAAATTAGGCTAGAAATCTAAGACTGGTAGGAATTGTCATTTCTACTTATTTTTGGCTCATTTTTCTATATTTTCAGTTATTTAATTGCTGTGTCTAAAATAAAGAGCAATATTAATATCTACTAAGTGCCCAAAATAAGTAGGTGATTTTATGTGGAAATATTAGATTTGGGGGAAATAAAGTAGCATTAATGAAGTAGATTTGTTAGTATTTGGAGTATGTGTGTACATGCATGGGTGCATACATAAAGATAATATTTTTTTCCTTTTCTAATTTTCTTCTTTTCAGCCTTCTCTATTCATGTTTCCATTTCCATTTACATGACACCACTTCTAAGAAATCTCCTCCATCACCTCCCAAACAAGCCCTGGGGCTGTGTTGGGACATTAGGGAACATGGAGTTCATGTTGTGTGATTCGTAGCTTACTAGGTTTATTTTCTTTCCCATTACTGTTTTTCTTTGGCAGATATACTAGCAAGTTGTAACTTCAGCATGAAGTGAGGGGGTGGCTGTGAGTGGTGAGCACTGAGAGCAACATGGCTGGTGGCTTTGGGGTTGGTGGGTCTCATCTCCGCCCCACCTCTGCCCCTTTTCACTGTCATCCTCTTGCTGCCGTGGGTCATTCCTGCTGGTTTCTTCCCAGGAAGCTGCAAGCGATTAGGAAGCAGGCAGCACAGTTCCTAGGGCTGGGATCAGCAGCAGCTTCCGTGTCATGTGCAGTGGGGTTCACACAGCTCTGAGCTGCTGCTTCAGCTGTCTGCAAAGCCTGTGCTCAAAGCTGGAAGTCGCCATTCTGCAGAGCTGAGACCTTTGCTATAGGTATCAAGGGAAAAAGCTGTATTTTCTCTTTAATGTGATGGTTTGCTTTTAGGATGGGAAGGAAGGTGGTTTGGTGTTGCTTGTTCTTCTCAGTTCCTCACTCCCTTTGGCTGGGCAATAGCCGCGGGTGTCTGCACACTGGCTGAGCCACCAGGCGGGGGATGGGGGTAAATAGAGAAACAAGTTTTCAGAAAATTTAAACAACAAAAAAGGATAAAGCAGTATCTTGATAAAAAACAGGAACCTTTTGCACCCTTTTCAGTTTCATGTCCTCATCAGGCAAGCCGTGTATTTATTGCACACGTTTCTGTGTTTTTTCTAGTTGCTGGGGCACAGAAGCCAGGGCTGCAGTGCCACCTCTTGATGGCTGGGCAGGACAGCATATGGCAGTGCTCCTGGCTTACCAGCGCATCCTGTGGAAAACACTAAACCGCCCTTGAAAAGGGAGACCCATTTGACTTGGGCAGGGTGAATAACACTTCTGACAGACAAGCAAAACATTAGCTTTTTTTCTATAGCTGTCCAGCTACATAACAAGTGAATTAATGTGGCATCTCTGCAATTCTGGTTTGAGTGGGGAGCCCTTTTTATATTAATAATTCAAGTCTTCTTTATGTAGCAATAGCACTTTCATCTGATTTCTGCATTTTGATCTGTCTTTTTGGATGATGCAGCAAGATTTTTAAAATCAGTAACAGACCCATGAAACAAATACTACTGTTTGCGTGTGTATGTAATGTAAAAAGGCTTTGTTAAGAGTCCTTTAAAATTGAATTACCTTTTTTTCTGAAGGAAAATATTGTTCCTCTTCCTGCAGAACTTCTCTGTAACAAGTAGTCTTTCAAAGGTGATTTGCACTACGTGCAGTAACAAAACATAGCTGAATAAAATTAGTGTTTGGTCCCGCACATGGCAGAGTTCACTGTTTGCGCCTGAAATGGGTAGAAAGACATTCATTTCACACACTGCTCAGTAAACAGGCCCTCGAAGTATATCGTAACTTGGCAGATACACCATGTACATCAGGCTTTGCTGGGGGCTGTGGATGGGTGAGATAGGGCTGATGTCAGTGTACCTTACTTTACAAGTTGTGTTGCATCAGGTATAAGTTATTGTACTGTACAATTATTTTTTTCCTTTAGAAATGAGAAGGATAATGCAGGTAGCTCTGCATTTTTATCTATTTCATTTAGAAACTAAAACCATCTTCCCCCCATCGGCAGCACTGTATGCTTGAGCTGCTCCATAAGCACAAGATCTAGGTTTCTGTGGACACATCGAGCATCGTGTACAGCCCCTGTTTCCCATGCTGGATAACCCTGGCTCTCCCACGCAGGTCCTGCTGGCCCCAGCTGCGTCTGAGCCCTCCCTGTGCAGCTGTTGGATTGTGTAATTTTTGCTGCACTCTCTCCAAACCAAGCGGGCAGTGCATGCTGCCCTCTCTCCTGCCCCGGCTCTTAGGTGGGTGGGGGGCTGTGTGGCTGGGGCGGGTTTGGGGGTGTCCATGTGCTCATCTACTTGCCATGGTTTGTGTGTGATTTTCGGCAAACACTCTCCTTTTTGTGTCTGAGTTCATCCTGTAGCCTCTCCTCTTCTTGGGGAGTTTGATTGGGCCTTTCTTATACAACATAGGACTTGTAGGAAAGTCACATCTTGAGGAGCTCTTCCCACTGTCAAATTTGGTTGCAATTGCCTGGTAAAATCAAAAAGATAGATGCTAAAATGAAAAGTTGGAAAGAGAGTGTAATTTTCTCCTGATCTTGCTAGGAAAAGATGCCTAGAAAGAATATGTACGGCAGCCTTATAATGTGGATCATAGCCTTGTAGTTGTTTCTTATTCTGCGTTCACCACTTTCTCACTTTGAGCAGCAGCAGCAAATGGCCTGACCACGCAGCCATGTAGCAAGAACTTTTCATTTTGAGCAGTACAAGAAAACCTGTTCTCCGGTCCTTTTTTTACATCAGATCCAGGTTAAACTTTGTCAAACAACAGTAGGAAAGCCACTTACCTTCTCGGACTCCATTTCCATAAAAGAAAACAATGGTGGTGGGTGGCTGGGTAAAAACCTTGAAGGTCTGTTGATGAAAAGTGATAGAAACAGGAGATGGACCTTATTTCATACTGTGTTCCAGAAGCTGATGTTTTTACTTGTTTGCTAGATGTTATGGAAAGATTAGGATTTTCAAACATTCCGAAGTCATGAGAATGTTCTCAAAAATGAGGCTTAAAGTTAGAACAAACTACTGTGTTCTGTCTCTCCATCTCTGCGTTTTAAAGACTCTTGTAGATTTATTTTTTTCAAAATTTGTCATCACAATATATATATTCTGATACGTTATTTGTCTTGCTAAATATTTGCCACTAATAAAATAAAGGGGAAATTGTGTGTATATATATCTATCAAGATTGCAAGCCTAGAGAAATGTTACTAAAAATGGTCTGTCTAAAGTTTGCCTTTAATTTCAATAATTCTTTGTTCAAAGCATGAATTCATTGCTGAGATGTTTTCTGATTTTCAGTGGAAATAGCTGAGCTTTCTTTGAACAGATAGTGTCGTAGCCCGTATTGCACATTTTCAATAAAGCAGGAGCACCAGAAATTTGAAGTAGATTAGAAGGGAAAAGTGAGAACCTGTCTGGATACCAATGTGAAACCAAGTTCTCAGTTATTGTTAACCAGGCAGAGAGAAATCCACAGTTTGAAAAATGTGTTCTGTACCAATTATGTTGATTAGATTAAACTCACTTGATTTTTTTTTTTTTTTTTTTTTAAATCTGTGAAATTAGGCCTTTTTAGTACTGGTGTTAAGCGGCATAGTTCCCCAGTCCATACTAATTGGCATCATTTGAGAATCCAGCCCTTTAATATTTAATTTACTGACCTTTGTGTTGTGGTAAGACAAATGACTTTTTAATGACTACAGTAAACTTATTTGCATTATAAAATAAAACCATTGTCTATGCTGCCAGTGAACTACTTACTTTATAAATATAGCATTTGTTGAGAAATATGTATTGGCTACTAAAAATATTTAATTGACCTACTTTTTTTATTTTCAGGGTTGTGTCCTTTGTTGTGACCTCATGGTTTAACTGGGAATAAAGATGAGTATAAGCAGTGATGAGGTTAACTTCCTGGTATATAGATACTTGCAGGAGTCAGGTGAGTTTTTACAGTTCTGATTGTTAAACAATGCATTATTTATTTGGTATTCATCTGCAACTGGCTTTAGCAAACACAGACTCATTTAATTATTTTGCCAGTAGGCACGTGCTTCTGTCTGAACTGTTTCTTGGTGTTTCTTCTCAACAAGACAATGAATTCCTGCCAAGTTACCTTCTGTAACTTAATCACATTTGGTCATTTGGAGTCTTCAGATGGTAGTCAACCAACTCAGGACTTACTTGATGGCTAGAAATGCATTTTCTTGGAGATCACTTACCTACAGGGTGACAATGACTATTTGCACCATTTTCTCTGGGGCTACTTGAAGAAGAAACAAGGACGACCACCAAAATACTGCTTTTTCCTGTTCTGTCTTGGAGTGATGGTGCCTCTGTGAGCTGGTCTTGTGTGGCCGAATTCCTTGCCTGAATATAACTGTGGGAGGGCAAATATTGCTGTATTTCAAAGGAAGAAGTGGCAACTGTGACCATATGACTTGTATCATTTGAATATGAATGAATAGAGTTTTTACAGGAATAACTTCTGAATGCTCAAAAGCCTCCCTTTCTGCAGGCCACTTTCCTGGGGGATTTTGTCCTTTGGCATCAGGCTAGCCAAAGCCTCCTGCTTCTTAGGAGTAAGAGCAAAAGACAGTTGAATATTGTCAAACTTGAAAAGAAACATTTTTTCCTGTCATATTTGTCGAAACTGATTGTGTCTGTAAAATACAAGTAGGAATGTAGTGTTCCTTTGGACAGTTTATTTTTAAAAGTTCCCAAACCCAGGTGGATCAGCAGTTTGAGTTTGTGTTGCATGTTTGGGTTTCTAGATGCGGCCATATGTCTGCAGGGGCTTCTGTAGTGGTGGTTGTTCTTGAAGCTATGTAAGAGACAATGTTATCATTTATTCACAGCTATGGTATTGATTGCTTAGAGCAGCCTACATTTAGAATACGTAGATCTGACTGGAAGTCAAGGCATGCCCCAGTAAATGAACAAGTGCTAATTGTCACCTGTCACAGGGGAGTATGATCTTAGTAATACATAAAAGAAGTCTGCATATTAAAGCAAAAATAAACTCCAGTCTTAAGTGTAACGGATCAACTTTATGTGTTACCTTGATGTTTCCAACATCTACTGATTCTCAGTTCTGTTTAGTGATTGCTGATGGGTGGCTTCAGGCTTCTTGAAAATTAATTTGACTCATCTACCCACTAGCATATAAGCATTGCTCGTGGACTTCTCAAATTAAGACAAGATGCACCAGCAGCAGTGGTGGATGGCAGAAACTCATTGTTGTGCCTGAATTTACTGAAAACGGTTACACGTTCTTATTCCAGTTGCAGATTGCTTTTATTACAGAAGCCAAACTTAGAAAATGGCTTTATCTTCATTTGGAAGCTTGCAGGCGGCTTCTTTGTTACCTAATGCAGGTGGGCCAGAAAAGTAGTTTAAGGAAAAATTCCGTGACAGTAAAGTTAATTGTTGCTGAAACAATTATCTTCCTCTAGGTTAAATTTGCCTTTTCAAGGTGATCAAATAAATAGCAAGCAACTACCAGTGCTGCACCATGACATGCTTGCCACTGATTCTTAAGTGCCAAAACATAGACAATTATGACAGCACTGTAGTGTGAAGTGAACTCTGTTCTACATACAGATCCATTTCAGTGAGTAAAAACTACAAGTCAATCTTGGTGTCTTGGAGATGTATATTTAATTAAATACTATATATGATTCAACACATCCATATAGTTTGAGAATATGTAAGTATGTGTAAATGCTATTGCAAATTGTATAATTTTTATTTTTACTCATGCACAAATGTTTTGACAATGATACTGTAATTAATTTCTGTGTTTATGTATAAACTTCATCTCTTTTTGTACATTTAAACTAGAAACATAGGAGGGAAACAACAGTGGTGTTTTGAGGTTTTTTGTAGTTCATAAGCAAGCATGCTATAACTTTGTATAATGCACTTAGGTTTGTAAACAGAAGATCCTACAGTGGTATGGCGAGTAGCATTGTCTATAAATCATTTCTGATGTCTTTGCCTTGTCTTTAGGGTTTTCCCATTCAGCATTTACCTTTGGTATAGAGAGCCATATCAGCCAGTCTAATATAAACGGTGCTCTGGTGCCACCAGCTGCTTTGATTTCCATCATCCAGAAAGGTCTGCAGTATGTAGAGGCAGAAGTCAGTATTAATGAGGTAAGGAGGCTTTGCCTGCAGCAGCATTATGTCCTTGTTTGCAGTAAATTTAAATGTTAGTATTTTTTCTTAACTTTCTTGTATCCTATTTATTTACTTTTACTTCAGATTCCTTACTGCTGGTGTTCACCATGACTCCAGTGGTGGAACCAGAATGGAGTGACATAACTGGGTAGGGGTTCTGCCCAGTGCAGCCACACAACACCAGGCATGGTGTTCTGGCTCGTTGCTTAAAGGTCCGTTGTCTGTAGAGTTTTTACCCTAATATAATGTTGTAGTAAATCCAGACAAGTTCAGTAAGATAATCATTGACACGAGTAACCTCTTAACTTTTATTTTCGTAGACTTGTACTAGGGAGGTGGGAGAGCACACTATGTGGCTCTCATTTGGGTGATGTGTTGTTATAATGAAGTAATGAGAGCCCAAGGGTGAAGTTTCCAAACAGAGAGAGCGTTTCAACTTGTAGCAGGAAGGATGACGGTATATGCCAGTTTGCTTTTTGCCTCTGCTGGCTAATTCATCTTTAGCAGGATCTATTAAATTTGTTGTTTAAATGGTTATTCCAGCAGTACAGAAAGCTATGTATCTTCCTGCCTGATGCTGCAGATACTTGCCCTCAATTTCCATCCTCATTTATGCCTGGAAGATTAGCAGCCTTTGTATGTGTCAGTTATATTACAGAAGGAAATGATTTTTTTCACTAATTCTGCTCTCTTTCCAGTCTCCCTTATGTCTGCTGTTTATGTGCAGTTTTTATAGTCCCAGTGAAGCAAATCCTTTCTCTTAGGAAGCCTCAGAAAAATACAGGAAGTGATTGGAATAGAAGGAGACCCTCTATTTATTGCAAGGAATCCTTCTACCTCCTAAAAATAGATCCTTACAAAGCCCTAGCAGATGTATAAGGGTATTTTTAACTGGGTCTTGTCCATTTCAGGGTAAAAAACTTCCTTTCTTTTTGAAAGCATGCCAACCGTTTAAAAAACGGAAGAAAACTGGTCAACTCTCCAGATAATATGTTTATGGAAAGTATTAGTCTAATAAGATAGAATAACTCCACAAGTCAGTGACCCAACTTGCAACGTTTGCAGCTCCTCAAACAAACCATTAGATTTTGTTGCAGCCATTCATGGTTGAAATCATATTCATAGATAGCGTACAGAATTTTTGCTTTAGCAGACAGTTTAGCAGACTTGAAGCATATAACTTCTCATTCCAGAAGCTCTGCCAGAGGCCTGCGGTGCCTTTTTTTTTTTTTTGCATATTTATGGTGGCCACTTAATGTTAGACTAAAATCCCAATCCTGTTCACAACAACGATGAGATCTCGCTTCCAGCACCATTTGTAAACTGTTTTATTGTATTAAATCAAAGCTGCTAATTTAGTTTTCCTTGGATTTTTTTGCCCATAATGTTAACTTCTACTTGGTGTTGTCTTTTTTTTGTTTTCTTCCTCTGCTGTAATTTAGGATGGTACCTTATTTGATGGTAGGCCAATAGAGTCTCTGTCACTGATAGATGCAGTAATGCCTGATGTGGTACAGACAAGACAACAGGCCTACAGAGATAAACTTGCACAACAGCAGGCAGCAGCTGCTGCAGCTGCAGCCGCCACTAACCAACAGGGATCAGCGAAAAATGGCGAAAATACTGCAAATGGAGAAGAGAATGGAGCACATACTATAGCAAGTAAGTTGAGAAAGAAATGACTTTAACCTATGTTAATGTCCTTTCCTTGTCATTTATCACAGTACAAGTTCATAGTACAAGCTAGTAAAGACTGAGGTAAATGCGCAGAGGTACTAGTAACCCTTCAGCTTGCAGAGAGTGCCTTCGTCATAGGTGATGCTTTAACAGATGTTGTCTCACCTTTGACTCTCCCCAGTTTGATAGCTGGAACTGCTGGAGGAGATGCAAACTTCTGAATTCGTTAATTCACAATATTCCATTGCCCAGTCTCACTTCCTATACTGCTCCTTTCCCATCATCTGAAGGTTTTTCATAGCACCTTCTGAGACCCCTTTCATAAAGACAAAAAAAAAAAAATCTGAGACAGCTCCTTAAAAATTGCACCTCCTAAGCTTTGGCCCCTGTACAAGGAATAAGGAAGAGGTGTCTGCTAAACCGCAGCTGAGCATTGCTTGCGAAGATCCGCAAACTGCTTTTGACAGGTTCTGCTAACCTCATGACTCAGAGAGCTGTAACTGACTCTCTGTAGGACAGACTTCCTTGTCTTCCTGAGATGATCATGGTTGCTGAGACAAATCCTCTGTCGTTTGTCTACTTTGTCAGTGTTAGTTTTCATGATTTCCTATTCAGATTTATTTGATGCAACTGCTTGTGGGTTTGATTTATTCATTGGCTCCATTTTAGTTGGGATTGGTGAAACAAGTGAGTTTTATTTGTCTTCACTGGTCAAAGGAACATAACTTACAATCAGGCTTAGTATAGAAGAGTTTGTGTCAGGCATTAAAGTGTGATTTTGAAAATACTGTTCTGAAGTCTGAATTACACATTTGAGAGGGGGAGTTACAGCTCTTGATGTAAAAGCACCTGAAGAAAAGATACTGTTGAAAGAATATCCATATCAAGTCATGTACAGGTTTTGCATTTTACAGCTGGGTTTTACTACTTTTTTATTATGTATGATAAATAAAATTGAAGTATAATCTTTGGCTTAAATGAGCTCTATACTTTGATGCTTTTGATTCTCAAAAAAGTATTTACTTGTTAACTGTGAACTGGATAGAGTAAGTGTAAACTTCAGGGCGCAGCCACCATTTAATGTGATATACCAGCAACCTCTACTGGCTGGTGCACCAAATTATACTGGCATTGATCCTCTTCAATTGAAGTAATGATTTCTGTGGTGCTCTTTCTTAAAAATTGCATGTTCTAATAGCCTTTTCTGTTTTCTCACACATACAAACAATGACAGAAACACTTAATGTTAAATTAAGCAATAGATGTGAAACAATTTGTTTAACCACAGTGAATAAATGCAGTGCAGGTGAACTGTTCAGCATATTTTTTATTCTACATTTACACTCAGTGTGAATTTATTTTTAATAATGGCAAATGATTGATGGTAGCTGCCAAGAAAACTAGTCTGTCGGTCGAATTACCTCCAGTATGTTGTACAGAACAATATGAATCCAATGTCACTTCCATGCAGAAAGCTATGTATTGCCACAATTCCACAGTAATTGCCGATGCAGTTTAAAAAGCTCTTTTATCAGTTTACTGTATCACCAACTGTTATTATATTCATTAAAGCCATTTTGTAAACTAAATGTCTGAGTTGTAGCTTTAAAACCTGTTTGACTGCAACTGGTGAAACGAGAGATTTTTTTGAAAATGAATGTGTCATAAACATTTTTAAAGCACAAGATGGACTAGTAGCATATTGTACTGTGCAATATTGTGCCTGGAAAACTGTGAGTACTTTTAACATCAGCGTTTATTTTTTAACATAGCAAAAAATTAACTTTGGCCCCAATTTTGAAGTTTCAAAATTAAATCCATTTGGATGCTAAGGTTTAGAAGGGCTAAGAGCTTTCTCACATTTTTGAAACTCCCCATCTGTTTCTAGTACTTCATAAACTGGAAGTGGAAAAATGAAGGAACGTTACAGCTTTGTCAAATTTTGATCCACGTAAACTATCAATTAATTCTTATGCACATCCAGAAGAATATGAGCCATACAGTAGTTGCAGTGTATTGTCTTAAAATATTAAAATACACCTCTCCATACTGTTGTTTCCCATAATGCAGATAATCACACAGATATGATGGAAGTAGATGGAGATGTTGAAATCCCTCCCAACAAAGCAGTGGTGCTGCGTGGCCATGAATCTGAAGTATTCATCTGTGCCTGGAATCCCGTTAGTGACCTTTTGGCCTCAGGGTATGTGCATCAACCATGTACATATGTAATACAGAATCATAGATGCTCATATGGAATATCAGTGCTCATTGACAAACTCCTGTATGTTGAGGGTAACAAGTTAAAATAATACCTGCCTCAAGGCTCTCTCAAATGCCACAACATTTGCTGTTTTAAAAGGAATATTTTAAAAAATGAAATTCAGTGGGAGAAGGGGTTATATTCACATTAACTATTTTTTAGATCTGGAGATTCGACAGCACGGATATGGAACCTCAGTGAAAACAGCACGAGTGGCTCTACGCAGCTGGTACTTCGTCACTGTATACGAGAAGGAGGGCAGGACGTACCCAGCAACAAAGATGTGACATCGCTGGATTGGAACGTAAGTGACAGCAACTGTGCATCCCCTGCTATGGCTCCTGAAATATTTCTATTTTTGAGTTGTACTTTAGGGACTTCTTTTTAATAAGTTCTAGTCAATGGAATAAATACCATAAATCTTATGCAGATGTTTTCTACCTGAGATTTGCATTGTGCTCTTCAGCTTTGAGTTATACAGTAAACATAAATAAATGAAATAACCTTTTTCCTGGCAGAGTGAAGGTACACTTCTAGCAACTGGGTCTTATGATGGCTTTGCAAGGATATGGACTAAAGATGGTAAGTGAAATACTTTTAATTTCCAGTATATTTTCCTGTATTGTGGCACACAGCATAGTTTTTTTATTTTTTTTAATGTATTCATATCAATATAAATTTTCAGGTAATCTTGCCAGCACCTTAGGGCAACATAAAGGTCCTATATTTGCGTTAAAATGGAACAAGAAAGGAAACTTCATTTTAAGTGCAGGAGTGGACAAGGTGAGATAATCTTTGGTAAAATTAAAATTCTTTCCTTCACAATTATTATCTAATTGTAACCATAATAGCAAAGCTATGGAAAGTAAGTGAATTAAACTAAAGGCATGGGACGTAAATATGTACTTACAAAGAACTTGTTATGCTAGCTATTTTTCCTTGTGTTTTATAGTAGTTTATTGAGATATTTTAATTTATTAGGTTTCACTGTCCCTGGATCTCTTCCCAGTTAGGTTAGTGTAAGTTGGAAGGTGCGTGTGTTGAACACAGGAACATTAAACCTTTGTAAAACTGAGTCATCTAAAATTCAGTGAAGCTTTTTATGCAAAGGCTCAGAAAATGGTTGTACTGGAGGAATAGGTTCAGGCTGATTTGGATATCAGTCAAGCCTGAGAATGATTAAAAAAAAAGTTAGAGCTGGAACATAAGAAAAGTCAATATACCTGACTGGGGAGGTGCCAGCAGTGTAATGCCATGAAGCTCAGGGTTTAACTGTTTGATGTCACGTCTCTAGAGTCGCAGCATCTTTGAATTCAAAGCTTTTGTTAGTGTGAGAGATTTTATGAATGGTAGGAAGGACACGTAGTGATGAAGAATAGACTTAAGGCGAATTCAAAGAGTTAAATAGACTGTTCAAAGAGTCGGTTTAGTTCTTCCTCTGTAACTGATTCAAGGTGCAGAAGTAAACACAGGCTTTCTGTTGGTGAGACTGGCAAACTGCAAGCTCAGTAAGACCTCAGGCCCACAATACTGAACACTGGCAGTGTCACTGCAAAGTAGTGGATTTTCTCCTTTATTAGTTTTTTCCTGACCACATTTAACCTGGTTTGCTGTAGTGCCCAGCTTTATAAATGCTTGTGCTGGCACAAAGGAAGGAAAAGTAAATGTCTGAAAGCATGGAAGGGATGGGCTGCTTCTTTTGGCAGCTGTGATGGCTTATGCCAGTTTTTAAATCTTTGTGGAGGTACAGCTTTAATTTGCAGAAAAATATTCTGGAGGAGATAGAAGACTTGTTTCAGTCAATAAAACTCCTTGGACAAAACAACTGAGATTATGCTTTGAAATATATTCTGCATTAGCAGAAAGACTGACCCAACCTTACACTTCTTTTCCATAAATAATTTGTGTGGTCAGTTCATGCTTCCATTGAATTCAGTGTCAGAATTTTCACTGATTATTGAGGTAGGTCAGGAATATTGGCATATAATGTAGTGATTATAAAATACTAATTGCATTGTGTAAGATTTCTTTCATCAGAAGGATATCAGAAGTATTGGCAGAGAACAACTGAGAACAAAATTGCACCCTTAAATCAAATCTTTCTGATTCTCACATATGAGACTAATTGTTGATATAAAGATCTCCTTAGGGACAAATGCGTATATAAAATTACAGTTTGAATATAGAAGTATTTGAAATTAAAGTAGATGTGTGAAGTGGATTACAAGAATATTAATAGGACTAAAGAGATAAATCTATATAATTTTTGTTTCTTAGAAAAAAGCCCATAACCCCCTTCTTCCCTCCAAACCTCAAAATGTTGTGATTGAACACCTTTCTGATATTGCAATGTATTAAGGTTTTTTACAGTTGCCCGTACATCTACAACCATTTCCTTTAGTACTGGTTAAAACACTAGAAATATATAATTAGGAGCAGGTTTGAGTAATGGGGAGTAGGCTGGGTGTAGTCTGATACATGTGAATGGTGTCAGTTGTGGAGAAACCAGCAATTTGTACAAGTTTGTTTATTATTAATTTATCTATTTGATACAGACCACAATTATTTGGGATGCCCACACTGGCGAAGCCAAGCAGCAGTTTCCTTTTCATTCTGGTAAGCCTTGATTTTGATCATTCAGGTTTGTCACCTGAAAAGAAAAAAAAAAAGTTATTTCATAAAGTAAATTTTAAAAACCCTGAAGTTTATGATACTTATTTACACCATTTTAAATTCCTGTAGGCAGACTTTGGGTACTGACTCCCAGATTCTTAGTCTCAAGAATTTCAACAATGTAAACAAAGATAGAATGTTCTGATTTTATAACTTTATAACTCACAATTTTATTGGATTTCTACAAAAGTCATAAGAGATAAGCCAAATATTACCAACTTCCTGTAGTACAGTGGCAGACAAATCAAGTGGGTGGGCCACAAGGGATTTGTGTTTATCAGCTACGAACTGCATTTGTCATCTTCCCACTACAGTAACCCCAGCTCTGCACCCCACTGTTCCATGCTGTCTGCTGTGCTGCCCCCAGTTTGTTTGGCTGCCAGAATCAGCTGGAAAATAGAATAGTGAGGATGATGAATGAGTCGTTTAAGGGCCTTTAAGAAATGTATTGTTTCTACTTTTTTATTCCACTCGCGCTACATTTTCAGTGGCTCAACAATAATCAAAAACATCAATTGTTGATTTACTCCAAGCAATTCTATGTGCTATCTGCCATAAATATCTTGGCCTTATCAGATAGAATATGTTGTCCATGATTAAGCTTTGAGTTACCACACCTTGTAAAGCTGGAATTAAGAAAGGAAACAAATCATTACCTTTCGCTGGCCGCCATCTATCAGCAGAAGCATGGACTGTTAGTGGAGATGAGCTCACGCATGATGATGTGTTAAGTTGTGGGAACCTGTTCCTCATGGTGACTCTTGAGGTTTATTTATAGATGACTTAACTACAACTTGTTGTCCTGCTGCGTTGTCTTCTGTATAACCATTTCATTTCATATATATCCATGTTTTAATTACTTCTATTAAATTTTGTTCCATGTCTTTGTGTCAGACTGGTTTTGGCTGCACTTCTCACTGTTCATAGTGTTTGTTTATCTTTAGAACTGCTGTAAAGTTAATGGCAGCTTCCTTTTGGCATTTGTTTTAAGGTGGTGCACACTGAATTTGCAAATCAAACTCCTGCAGAATACACACCACAGTTTGAAATAATTTTCTTTTTCTTGTAGCACCAGCATTAGATGTTGATTGGCAGAGTAACAACACATTTGCGTCTTGCAGTACAGACATGTGTATTCACGTCTGTAAACTAGGACAAGATAGGCCCATCAAAACCTTCCAGGGTCACACAGTAAGTACTGGAAAATTGTGGGTTGCTGTACGATACTTTTGTTAAAGAGAGACTGGGGACCAGTATACTTGCCAGTATACAACACTTGTGTAATGGTTGTTTTTTGGCAACAGATGTACATACACAGGTAGTTGTAGCTAAGGTCATATGACAACTGTAGTCTCTATCATTATTAGAACAATTCTTGCCCCCCCACACACCTTTTTTTTTACCAGTGCCAGGATGGCATAGGAAAAGTGAGCTTTACAGGAAGAAACACGGAAACTTTAAGCCATTGCTCTGCACAGCCTGTGTTGTGTAAGAGCACGCACAGGGAAAACGTGATGAACAGGTAGCAAAAAGTTGTTGCTATTGATGGCAAAGCTAGGAATGAAAATGACATGTTGAAATACTGACTATTACACAAATACTCATAATTGCTGTCCAACTTTATTTTTTGTAAGCTGTCATTTGTAATGGAAGTGAAGACTCCAACTTATTCTCAATTGTTCAATTTTAGAATGAAGTAAATGCAATCAAATGGGATCCAACTGGTAATCTTCTGGCATCCTGCTCTGATGATATGACTCTAAAGGTAATGGGAGTTCTGGTCCTGGCTCTTGTCTGTGTAGGACTTGGGAATGCATACCATTAGCTTGGGCAGTCCAGCAGTACCATGGCACCTGCTGTGTCATCTAATTTTTGTTCCTTTTTAATATAACAAGATAAGGCAATCCTAGAAAATCTTTGTTAATCAAAGCCAAGCTGTGGTCCAGAGAACTTGTTACAGGCTGCCAACCTGAGACTTGGAGCATGATTTATTAGGTGCTTTTAGCTGTTTACAGAATCAGGTCATTAATCATTAAGCTGTCACGCCTGATGGTTGCTTTTGGTTAAAAGGAAGAGTTGGAATGCATGTCATGTAACATGCACAAGAATGGGTGACTAGCTCCTTTCCTGATTTTTTTTTTTCTGTTTTCCCTTTCTTTCTAGTTAAAATCTTTGGCATGTAGTTTCTTAAGAGACTGTATGTACTCCTTGGGTTTTCCAGTTCCTCTGGAGTCATTCTAGAGTTCTCAATTGCACCTACACATTTCCTCCAAATAATTCATAGCAACAGGCTTTCTAGTAGAACTGGGGAAACTTGCAAGCATAGTTCACAGTAACTTACACGTAGGACTTCGAGGTGCGCTAGAGATCCAAGCACAAATACCACCAGGTTAGCTGCACTAGAAGAAATGAAGCTGTTCATGCCTGACAGGCCCGTGCTGTTTCTACAGTACAGATGCTTTTCCATTACTCCCATACTGCTTTCTATGTAGTGGGTGTTTTAGCACTGTGTTTGGTAGAGTTGCAGGATATGTTTTATTATGTTGATAGCACTGTCCTACTAGTAGCCCTTGGGACAGTTATTTCCCTGGAGCTCACTATTGTTTGATCAGAGACAGGGAATGGCTGAATGAGTAGCCAGCTATGCCCTCCTGTGCTGGCGCACAGTCAAGATCTTGCAATGGAAATCACCCTATCTAAATACAATCATTCAAGCATTAAACCTCCTGTCTAAAGCTAGATATCCAGACATCTTTAGTCAACAGTTTCTCTAGCACCACTGAAGAGCAATTTGTCCTTTCCTAAGTTAAATGTCTAGGTTCTGTGATGAGTAAATCCCTGAGAGCATCAGTTGTTCTCCATTGGCAATGGGTGGAGTCAAACTAGCCAGCTTCAGCTGGGTATTTAATACTTAGCTGAAACTCAGGAGAGATGAATTCCAATCTAGAGCTCAAGCTGTTGTTGCTGTGTCCTGGTGAGTAGAAAGGTGACAACTGGGAACATGTCACTGTTTGTGGGCTCAGGCAAATCAGGCAATTAACTTGGTTGCTGTTTTGAATTCTGCTCAGCCTAGAAATTGTATTTGTTCAGGATTGATGGAAGACCAATTGCTTGTACATAAGTCTACACATCACTAATCACTTGTGGATCGCTTACTTTTCAGTGGCAGTAAGAATGAATGTCAGGTTTTGAAGCGTAGGGAAGATGCCTATTTATTTATTTTTCTCTCTTGTGATGCCAACTTGATGTTCTTTAGGGCAGCTAATATGAACTCTTTTTATGTCCTTTTGGGGGGAGATGCTAGATTTTGATCCCATCAATTTAAACTGGAAATACAATTTTAATTCTGTCTGCAAATTGGAACTCAATTTTCCCTTCAGTGAGGCACTGGTCCTGAAAAGCATCATTCATTTAAACATACACCACAATTGCATCTTAAATACAGTTGGACTTAACCATGCTTCTGTTAGCATTTTCTACCAAAAGGTGAGCTAAAAGTGCTACTGAAACAGGTACCACTAAAAAAAGCATTCAGGTGATTAGCTGCCATACCAAGTTTCACATTTAGAAAAAGGTGTAAAAGCCTTCCAGAATCCCTGCTGTAGTGGCAATGCAAACTCTTAACAGAGGAAAGTTAGTTTGTTGAAGGTTATCATGCAGGAGTTGGAGCCCTAAGGAACTGTGCGAAGTGCTGAACAAACCTGATGATGCAAATCCTAATAAGCCAGGAAAATGCTATCATGGCTTTTGCTGTTTGCGTCTATGGCTTTGTATGAAAACAGAACATTTCTCTACTATCCCTTTATTTCACTCAGTCTGTGTAGCAAGAAGTTCATTTAAAAATAGGATTGTGATATTTTGTCAACTCAGACATGAATGTACACGTACTGCTCTTCTCATTTTAGCATTTGTTCTCATCCCTGCACTTTTCGAGGTGCTTGTAGTTAACATGTGCAGATTGGTTTCTACAGACAGTACCTTTATTACTCATTAACCCCATCGGGTACTTGTAACTCAGAGAATGGAGGGTACTTCAATAATACTTGTCATAATTACTCTAGACACCCAGCAGTCATAGCAAAGGTTTTGAGTGGCCTCAAAGGCAGCAGTCAGGCTGAAAATGATAAAGAAGAAACATGTAAAATGTAATTTTTTAAAATATTGTGCTAAATGTCTTTGTGGTTTTTTCTGGTTTTATTATAGATCTGGAGTATGAAACAAGACAGTTGTGTCCATGATTTACAAGCACACAACAAAGAAATTTATACCATCAAATGGAGTCCTACAGGACCAGGAACAAATAATCCAAATGCCAATCTTATGTTAGCAAGGTATTATTTAATCCTGCTTTTAAATGCCATTAAACATTATTTTTACTTTGCTCTTTATATATGTAGGTGCACAGAATGTTTGAAAGCATGTAGGATATTTGATCATATTGTGTTTGTGTTAGTAACAAAAATATGTCAGGTTGAGATGTAATTAATCTGTGGTTTTTTTCCTTGACAGTGCATCCTTTGATTCTACTGTTAGGTTATGGGATGTAGACAGAGGCATTTGTATTCATACTCTGACAAAACATCAAGAACCTGTGTACAGTGTAGCTTTCAGTCCTGATGGCAGGTACCTGGCCAGTGGCTCCTTTGATAAATGTGTACACATCTGGAATACACAGGTATAGCTCTTCTGTCTATTCAGAAGTTTCTGTTTTGGTCTTTTCCATCAGCATCCTTCCAACCTTTGTTGCTCTATCACATTTTGGCCACAAAGAGCTTTGCCATTCTTAACTTGCTGATTCACTTTCTCTTTGTTCTAAGATTATTTCTGTTAATGGATATACATTTAATTTCTCTCTTTGGGTGCTTGCCAATGGTGAAGTAATAATTGTTTTTACATTGTCTTTACTTAGAAAACAAACAACAAAAAAAACCTTAAAGAAACAAGAAGTAGCAACCAAAAAACCAACACCAACAAAATGCATTCAACAAAGTGCCTCCAATAACACGTTGCCTCCAAAAATTGTCTTTGTTGACTTGGAACTTTAAACTCTTGATAAAACAGGTTTGCTGTGAAAAATGATGACTGGATGTATCCATACCAATCTGAGAGCTCTCTCGTTGGATTTCACTGAAAATCAGGACAATGTAAAGTGAGAGAAGAGAATGACAACAAAATGATTCTACGTAACTTTCTAAGAAAGGACACTATTACTTGTTTTGTATTTCTGGCAAAAAAAAAAAGGCTGATTGTGAATGAAAGACTAAAGACCTTGTTGTTAGCCCAGATGTGATCTCTGGCTACTAGAGATTGGATATTAGTTTTTGAAAGGCTCGTTTTAGTAATTGGAAGTAGTTATGACCATCACCAGTTCTGCCTATCAAACACCATAGATCCAGTTGCAATAATGGTGTTTGTCGCTTCCTTTAACACAGTGCTAAGATCGTCCCCGAGTCTCATCTGGACCATTTCCTCTGAGAATTTCAGCTTTTAAAAGCAGTGGGGAAATTTAACCTATTGTACAAATTTTAATTGTTGTTATATTAATTACATGTTTTGTCCCTTTTCAGACAGGTGCGCTAGTTCACAGTTATCGGGGAACAGGAGGGATTTTTGAGGTTTGCTGGAATGCAGCAGGAGATAAAGTTGGAGCAAGTGCTTCAGATGGTTCAGTAAGTGCTGCTTGACTTGGCTGACGTTCTAACAAGAAGCATCTTCTGGAAATCATTTGACTAACAATGGAGACAAAATTTCCTTCTGTAGCTGCAGTTTGAGCACAGCCAGCTCACCCACAGATTTTCATCTATAAGGGTGCTGTAATGTTGTAAGGAGAATGTCTTTTTTCCAGCGTAATTCATTACTATTCTAAACCCTCCAAAAACCTGAGGAGGGGAAGATGCCTCTGATGGTGATTTTCTGTCCCTATTGGGGCATACTATGGAAGTGCTCAGCATGGCTGGTGTTTTCATTGTAGTCTGAAAACAAGTTCAATTTTGCTTCTTTCCCCTTTTCAAGTGAAGACGTTCAGTGTAGGTGATATTGTTGTAATGTGTGATAGGAATCAAGTATCTTCTGTGTTGCATTCAACAGAGAGTGCAGCAAAACAAAGTACAAATTTCTGAATGCTTGTAATTAAAAAAGTTCCTAAAAATGATGGGAGCTATATGTAAGTACCAGTCCACTTGCTTTGCTTAGCACAAAAGTGAGTAAAATTACATGTTTAACTAATCTTGAATGCACCCCCTATCATCTAGTCATGTGTTGTAGCATCACCTCCTGGCTCTTCTGGCATTGCCTTGCAAAGTGCTGCAGTAAAATATTAACATGCGGCTCTTCATAACAAGTACAACACTTGGGTTTTTGCTTGCTTCTTTTTGCCATGGTTTTAAAAGTAAGGAGAAGAGAGCCTAAGGAAAAGCAAAATTAGAATAAAATTAGAGTGATAAAGGAGTTGTACTTTAAAATGCTGTAGCTTAGAGTAACAAACGTCAGTAAAAAGCAATCCTGGTAGCACTGTCATCCAGAGTCTCAGGCAGCATCTTAACAGAGGTGCCCCAGCATTCTCCTGTCCTGCACGCTCCATGTGAGATCACTTTGTTAGAGTTCGCAACAGAAAGTAGCCAGTTCTGAATTTTAAGTAGGGAATTTACTTTGATTAGTCTTTCATATCATTTCAGTCTAGATGATACCATAAAAGGAACAAAAGCTCAAGACACATCCTGAGTAGCAATTAATTATCGTTCTCCCCTAGATGACCCTGTTATGTACATACTGTTTAACCTTTCCAGTCTTCCTGTTAATTTGGCCCAAGAGGCTGATTGTACTTCCCAACAGATTTGTTTTCATTTAATTTCTGCTCTCTTTAAAATGTTCAATTATTTTGTTTTATATTTGCTAGCGAAAGCCATTCTCATCCCCTCTGTTTTAAATGTACTTATAGCTGGTAATAATAACAAATGTAGGCACTTTTGAACTGTTTGATGACTAGAAGTGGAGCTTGTATATGATTCTATTTTACTAGTATCTTTCTATGTCTGACAGAACTAGAAGCACTACTTAGTGAAGATTCTGAGAAAACTAAAACAGGAATTTGCATAGCATTAACTGGTCTTTCAGAATTATTCTGATCAATTCTAGTATTTGCCCACATTTTTCATTTCATTTTACTATATTTTTATATCTTAGATTTGTAAGTTCTCAGCCTCATAACATTAAATAGTAGGCAAACATTGTTAATGTTCTGATATTCATTAGGCAGCAGTACCCTTAGCACCTGGCTCTGGCTGGGTGCTCATAAACAAAGGGGTTTTTCTTTCCCCCCAGTCTATTGTTAATATACGTGAAATTAAGCTTACACAATCTGTTTTGTAGCTTTTGCTCAGATACTTCACGCAGAATTGCATACGTGTGCATCACGCAAGTTCTACATCTGTATTTCTTTTTTTCTTGCAGGTTTGTGTATTAGACCTACGGAAATAGCGCTACTAGTTGGAAGCCATGGACCGACTATGAATGTGTACATAGCCAAAATGACTGTCCCTGACCCATGTACTGCTATAGTCCCAATTGAACCATGGCCAGTCCACTACAGCCAAACGTAAAAGAAATATATACATATACT
>VZZY01013142.1:0-17426 GCA_013400335.1 Eurystomus gularis | reverse complement strand
TGTATATAAAAAAAAAAAAAAAAGGAAAAAAAAAATTACAACCTGAAGAGGATGACAGAGTTTTGTCACAGCTTGTGAATCCTGTTCACCAAATGCTGGAATCTGCTGTGCCCCAAAATAACATTTAAAGGTTTTGGATATGAAAAACAGAAGAGAGAGCAAGAGAGAGAGAAATATACCATATACAAGAGCAGACCCATATACATACCAAATTCAGAAGATACTAATGGCAGCCTTCATTACCCCTTCCCCCCTTTAAATCCATTATGACAATGGATTGTGGGGTATTTTAATTTTCCTTCTCAGTAGTTGAGCAGTTTGTGTGTACAGAGAAAGTGGACTTACAGAAATCTGCAGCAGTAGCTTTTTTTCCTTTGCTTTTAAACATTGGGTTCTCTGTTTTCTTTTGGTTAAGTTTACGGATGCATGAAGTAAGGGAGTGAATTAGTTTCTTGTTTTATATTTTTTTTCACCTTGGGGAAAAAAGATGTTTCTTTGAAGCGTATTTTAATGCATTCTTTGAAGAGGTAGATTGAACCTAATAACATTTGGTACATTTTGTGGCTCCCAGAGCACAATTTTGTGGACAGAGGGAGAGTGGAAAAGGGATTATGGAGAGAGGAAAAAAAAAAAAAAAATCCGTCTTTGAGGCGTGATATTTCATGCCCCGCTCATCTACAAAGTATGACAGTAATGGGGTATAATGCTATGTTTTATTTTCGGGTGACATGGCTGAAATGCAGTAGTTTCTTATTTGGGACATAATTCTGCCAAACTTAAGAATAGAAGGGCACAAAAATACAGAAAAGAAAATTACAGGGATGCAAAAAAAAAAAAAAAGAAAGAAAAACACAAAAAAAAGATGAAAAAACTGCATCTTCTGTTGCTTTAAGACCATAGCTAAAATATGGTTAAACTGTGCACTATTGTGAAAAGGAGCAAAGTATAGTTGGGGGATTGTTTTTAAGAGGTTAAGATCTTTCTGGACAAGGGGTTATGCCACAGCTTCTTTGAGAGTTGCCCATCATTATTTGTAGGAGCTTAGATGTATAATTGTAACCAAACTCCAGTATTAAAAGTATCTCATGTAATTTTTCTTTATTAAAGTAAAATCTTTGGCATATATTTGATAACACTGCCATTAAGAGGCAAAATGTTTACTACCTTAGATTTTAAAAATCCTTAAACAGAGGACTTGCTTCAAGTTTATTTTAAAGCAGTGATTCAGCTTATTTAAAAGATGAATACTTGCACTAATTCCCCTGCTGCTCCAGTCCTGCAGTTTATTGTATCTTGTGACTACATTTTTTTCCAAATATAGGGTAGATGTAAGCTGCTATTTTTTTAATAATCACTACTATATAGTGTCTTTTACTCTGTTTACAATATCAAGTATTTTTCTTACAATGACAGATGTATATGGCAAACCTTTTTCTGCTCATGTGATTAAAAGTATACTGATAGTGATTTTATTTGTAAATGATAGCATGAGGTTGTGTTTATGCGTATGTGTAGTCGAAAAGGTTGCATCGTGTCTTGCATAAGATTCCAAGGGTGTAAATTTATAAAAAGAGAGGTTGTCAAATTTATGTCACAGGCATTTTACTTAAGGAATGGTTTATATTACAGAGCTTTGCAAAGTTACCAGTTTTATAACACTATTTCAATCAGAAATAATTTTGTGGCTTGTGATTGCAAGTCTCTAACCAATTTTTTTTTCATTTTCATTTATTTTCCCCCTTCAAGTTAGATATAAATTGATTTAATTGAGATAATGCAGCTTTGACATTTTAACCGTTGTTCTTCAGGAATTGATTTCTGCTATTTCCATGGAATAAGCACGACTTGAAGCAAGTCTGAGTTTGGCTAAGGTAGGGCAGCAATTTGCCAGTGGTAAAGAGAAGTCAATACATTCTTTATGTGTACCCCAGGATTGTAATACTACCACACACAGCATTTAAAACCAACAAAAAGTCATATCCATGAAGATAGTCATCCACAGTGGTTCAGTGCCAGCAATTTTTAGAGTTTTGGAACATATTACAAATGTTTAGAGGAATTATCTTGTGAGTTACGAGATGTAGGAAACCTAATATATTGAGTGTCTGGCACTTGAAATATTGCTTTTATTGCTGGAGGTCCATGACTGTGGCTGACCTCTGTCATTTAATGAAAAGAAAAAAATAAAATAAAATAAAAAATCTGTGCAATAATTTTAAACTGTGCTCCCAGGAATAGACACAAATGTTTTGAGTATGTTTAAGCTGCATTTTTTGTTTAGCAATGCGTTTGTCAATTGCACTGAATTTAAATCTGAAAGTCAGAAGTGATTCTTGATAGTACTTTTGTATTTTAATATGGACAGTTTATTCATTTTCATCCTTTCAGCCAATTAAACAATTGTGGTGGAGTTCTGTGACATAGCTGCAAAATCACACAGCCATGTTTTAGGGTATTGCCGTTTTTCTCAGTCATCAGCTGTTTCGGTTGTAATTCTGGTTGCTTAAGCATAGAATCACATATTCAGAAATAGATAAAACAGAGCTTCAGTATCACAGGTCTGGGATTTTCAGCTGCTTGAAGCACAGTCCAGCAGGAACATCAGATCTCTTGACTTGAGTGCTCTGGACACGCACCCCCTGACTTGGTGTTCATCAGCAGTGCCCCACGGTAGCGGAATGACGCCAGCTTCCACTAGCAGAGGATCTGGCCCATCGGCATTTTATTGTTGTCCTTTACTAGCATGCCACAGTGCTGCTCCTGCTCACACCTCTTCTCACCTCTTGTTTTATACACTGTTAAATGCATGCAAGGTGTGCTAGGTTCTGTGATTATGTGAAGCAAAAAAAGAAAAAAAAAAAGAGAGAACCGTGAAGTTAATTATTATCTGTTATAGCACAAAGACCTCGTATTTGATAGTGAGGTAGACTATCCAAATTGTTCCTTTAAATTGAGTATGCCAAATGTCAGTAATGCCCTGACTTTGAATAAACGTATGCACATGCTTAGTCTTACATACTGAGTAATTCCATTTATGGAATTACGCCTGCGTTCCGAGTATAAAGGCAAACGTGTGCATAAGCCTTTGCGTATGTTGCATTTCCTGGTTTTTTCAGTTCAACACATTAATGGGCAAATACTCAAACAGAGGATAAAGGGAAGGGGAAAAACTGGGGTTAGAATTGGTGATGGAATAAGAAATTCACTGCTCTTCAGTTCACTGTCTTTCTGTGCATCTATCTCAGAATCCCATTTCCCATTTTTGCATAATTAGGTCCAGGTTTCTGTAGAGTTCCTCTTTTTCTATTTTCACTTTACCTTTTTTTGCATTTTTACATTGATGTAAAGATTCCCAACCAGTGGACATTTTAGTGTAGTTAAGAGAATATCTAGGTCCTCATAAAAGCTTTTTTAGAGTCTTTGTAATGTTGATAAACTCAGTTTATTCTGGGACTACAATTGTGCAGGGTTATTTAGCGTGTCTACTAGATGATTGGAAATCTTATATGAAACACTAAAAGTGCCTCTTTTTCTGGGTTGGGTGGAGGGAGGTAATAGTTACCAGAGTCAGAATGACATGGCGTTTTGAAGCATGTTTCTTGATTTCATGACACTTTAATGCATCTTGAGAGAAAGGCCAAAGATTTCTACCAATTTTAATTAATTTTCATTTTAAAAAGCACTCCTTTTTCCTTACACTGCTTACCTCATGCTAGGGTATTTAATGGGATGTTGTACCTTTGAAATGTTCTTTGTGTTTAGGAGGAATAGTGGGTGGCATCGGGCACTTGTGCCAGTTTGCCTGCAGAGCGATCTTAGCAGCATTTAGTTCTGCTGAATGAAGGAATTTCATTAGAATCACAAACTGGGTTTGTCAGCTTGTAAACAAAAGATTGTATGTTTTTTGCCTGTTTAGCAAAGAGGAGCCTTGGGACCCGATTTTTTCCAGTCTTTACTTAACCAGAAATCCCATTGTCTTTTGCTTGATGAGAAAACCTTGCCAGATAAGCACTGGAGGCGTTGGGTGTGTGATACCACGCAGCGTGCCACACAGGTAAAAATGAGCCATGTCTTGCTCGAGCCAGGACTCCCCTTGGGTTCGGTGGGGCTGTGCTAGAGCAGGGCCTGCCAGATTTAGCCCAGTGTTCTCTTTTCACTGACAAGCATGATAGCTTCTCCCTTCACAAAGTCCTGTAGAGCCATTCCCCAGTGGGATCAGTTTCACACTCTCCAGAAGTCTGAAGAAAGCAGAAGCAACATTGTGGCATGTTAGAAGCAAATACGGCTTCGGGAGACAGCAGTAAATCTCCATCAAGATCCCTGACATTTTCCACAGGGAGAGAGCAGTAGAGCAGCCTTCACTTCTCCCTCCAGAGAAAGCTCTGAAATAACCGTGTTCTGTGAAAGTGTGACTGTCTTCACTGTCAGTCTGATGGAAGGCAGACAAGCCAGGAAAATCTGCTGTTTCTTGCGGATTGCAGATTTAGTGTTAATAGTGCTTCAGATCAGTAGTTTTAAGTACATAATTCGCTTTCTCTGCCTTTAAGTTTGAAGCTTGACAATAACTTGAGGCATGTTTTTGTTTTGTTTTCTTTTTTAAATAATCATTCATTTTTACTTCATAATGTTTTTTGACATTTGTGGGTAAATACAAGAAAACAGTCTGCATGTTGTTGCTAGTCCAGTGTACTTTGCAATCTTGTCCTCAACAGACTGCAGTGTGCAGAACAGTAATTCTAGAATACAGAAGTAATTTTCTCTCTCTCCTGACATTGACATTGTAGTTGTAATGGTTTCATTTGGAGTTACAAATCCTTTGGGTCTAATTCTGTGAGCCTACCTATAGCACTGGATTAAAATGTCTGCATCATTTCTTCAGTTATCCAGTTAAATTACAACTGTTGTAAAAGTGTAAACCAGCCCATGACAGTTTTTTGTACTTGTTTAAAGGACTTTTATTGTTCAGTTTTCATTATTATTGTCTAAAGAAGACTGATATAGATGTTCTATACTGTCCTGGACCATGTTAATTACACTTTATGATGTATTTTGGTTCTACATCACAATGATTTGTCCCCAAGGCCCTTATATCCCTTCTAGGCACATTTTCTGTTGCAGTTTCCCTTTGCATTGTATTGCTTTGACAACTGTAATTTGAATCAGATCTGAAAGAGGTCCAGAATAAAATATATTTTGATATTACCTTGGCTGAATGTTATACCAGTAATTTTAAATGCTTGGTACAGAAGATTTACCGATTATTAAGATAGGGAAGCGGTGGGCTGGAACACTATTTTTAGTATTTATTTTGGCACATTTTCACATAATACAGTATGTGAGGAGCAGCAGGAGGTAATGTATTGTGCAGCTACATACTCTTTTTGAACACGCAGTAGCTCCTCTGAAACAGTGAAACTCTCCTCTGCCACCACTTACTACGTTGCCTTTGATTTAGATGAACTGATTTCTCATGTGTGTGTTTTACATGCTTCATCTTCTCCTTACCCATACACTCATGGAAGAGAAACTGTGTCTGGAGACACGGCTACACCCCAGCAGTTTAGAAGATGGGAGGCGTGGGAGCAGGCTCCTGTATTGTGATGGCATCTCGCACCGGAGAGATCTGTTCTTACAGAGTGATTCAATATGATTACACAAGGGAACGGTATTTATGTTACTGTATTTCAGATATTTGAAACCATTTAGATTTACACATGAAATAACTTGTATCCGTCTATACATAATGATCTTTTAATTTGTTTAGAATTGTGGGTCGTGTCATAATCCAAGAGAAGAACACAGATGGTTTATTTTCAGCGTTGCTAAAACTTCATGGTGAAATTACTGTTTTTTCTCATGTAGACTATTTGCTATAATATGTTCAAAAGTAATAGCTTTCTTTTTTCAGTAATGTTGTCAAAATCAATTTATTTTAATAAGTTGCAAAGCACACATAATGGGTTGAAAACAGAGGAGGAACTATATTTTGCAAGTGTAAAACCAGCCTTGGATTCCTTCCACATGGAGTCTTGAGTGCGCTTCAGTATTTCTCTGTTGGCATTTGAATTTCCAGAGAGCCATACTGAAGCAAATTAATGGTTTTGAGACAGACTGTTTGTGCTAACTAATGTAACGATACAGAAAGTTTGTGTGTTTTGCAATCTCATTAGCACAAATGCGCCCCTCTAGAGTGTGGCCACCCTGAGATGCAGGAACCAGAGTGGTGTTGCAGTGCATAGATATTGCCCTTGCATGGTAGCGATGCCCAGCTGCAGCCTGTGAGGAGGAGACAGTATTCCAAGTAGGTGCATTACGCCATTACTGCCTGAATCTTCCCAGTTAAGCTTACTTACCCTCATGCTGTAACAATCTGGTTTTTGTAATTCTGTAGGAACTCATGATCTCAGGTGTTCATAAGGTCCATGTTCCCTCCCTCACAGGGCAATGATTTAATGGAACTCTAAGGAACAGCTTTGCTTCCCTGATGTCAGCATGGGGCAGCTGTAACAGAGTTATAATTTAGAAGGAATTTATTGATGATTCTGTAGAGAATGATGATGCCCGAGTTAGTACAATCTGTCCTTAAAGAAAGCTGACCCAGGAGTTCTGCAGTGCAGAGGCTTGCTTATTTATCCAACTAACTGAAAATTGGTACTATATAGGATTTTTTGACAGTTTAAAAAGACAGGTTTTCTTAGTAGATGTGAAAATGTTCAGCATCTAGATTCAGATTCTTCAGATACCAAGTCAAGATTCTGGTCTCAAGATGCCATCAATAAGTCTCAACAGAGGTCAAGTACTTTCAACAGAAAGTTTTTTTGTTTCCCCAAACATTTTCTAACTTGTTCTGGATGCTGAGAACCCTGATTTCTACCTTGGGAGAATTGCATTTTGAGCTTTTAAAATTACATATTCTTGAACATTTTAAGACTTATTCACTGGACTGGCAGCAGCTTGGACTGAGTGTTCCCCCATCCCTGTTGAAGAACAAAAGTCCCCTGGTCACAGTGGTGCTGAGGGGAAATTTCCAATTACTGCAGTGAAAGCAGACCTAGGGCTGCACTTCTGAAAAGAATTGTTGATATTTTTCTGACAAATATTAAAACATCTCTTAAAGATCGTATTTCCCGTTCCACTATATTGAAGTGCACATACAACAAATGTAAGGCACCATTTGGTCTTCTTGCACGTTGTCTCAGCCTTGATAGAAAACATTAAATCTGAAGGCTCCATTTAATTTCTACCTTTGTCCCTGCTTCAAATGAAGACATCTCATATTGATGAAAACACCTGAAGGTGTAGGGTCAGCCTTTAATAGATGCCAGGCACAGCAGCACAGGTAAGGTGTAAGTCACCTGAACATGGCCGTTGGTTCTCCAAAGTTGTGTTGGGTCTTTACAGTCACTTTCTTGCTTATGGAGTTGTGGTGTGACATCATTTGCAATTACAAAAGCTACCAGGAGTGCAATGTGTGCTTGCCGTTCGACCTAAACTGCATTGTGGCTTTATACTCTGTAAATATGGAAAAGGGCTTTTTTATGGTACAGTAACCTGCATTCCTAATACTTAAATTTGGACCTGAAGTAGATTCTGACATCTATCCCTTAATTTTGTGTAAGTGAATCATTTTTAAGGTCAGAAATCCCCACCTCAGGGAAACAGTGAAGAACTGCAATTACTGATGCTTAGTTTACCTTTTAAATTGTGATTTGAAAGTTTTGCTGTTCTTTCCTTTTCTATTGCCACATCTCATCGATCTTCAGCTTGCTCGAACACTGCAGCAAAGTCAGATGCTGATTAGGTGGATAGGAACAAACTGCTTTCTAGCAGCAAGTAATTTGAAGCCAGAAGTGAATTCCCAAGACAAAGAGGTAGGAGCGCATGTAGTTTGTTGCAATTGCATTGTTTACCCTCTCATGCTCAAATCAGTAAATCTGGCTCTGCATGCTGAATTAAGTATTCTGTTTCAGTTTGGTTTCTTGAGCTAATTTTACAGAAAGTCATTTAATACAGTTTTCATAGAGAGAACTAATTACAACTTTGCCCTGAATGTTGTTAAAGCAGCAAAATTTCCTGTTTGGTACCCATTTGAAATGTCAGTTAAGTAGAGGTGTGGTTTGTTGCTGTTGGCTGGACAGGGGGTGTGCCCCCAAATTTGGGGTTTAGGTACATGATTTCTCATCTGGAGCATTCAAATGCAAAATCGTTCATGACCTATTTATTTATTTATCTTACTACCATTTGCTTGGCTGGGTGGATAAATCAGCTCAGTGTTTCCATCGGAGGCATTTCTCATTGCGGTTAAGTTATGCCTCTGAACTGGGCAAGAAGTAAGAAATAATAAGGATAAGAGATCTGTGTCCGTAGTGCTCTGTTAGTCAACATCAGCCCATTCATTATGTGGCTGCCTGTGCCATTTGCAGCTGGATCGCATTTTACCTGCGTGGATACAAGAATTTCAAGAATTCTGCCTGTCCAGCTTTTCAGCCATTTTATTCCACTTTATTTCGGAGTACTTTTAAATAAGCAGGATCCATTTGAATACTTCTGCTTCTGGAGCTTCCGTTTGAAATTAACGGGGTCACCCAATAATTAGGAAGGCAAGGGGAAATTACTGTGTTTGTAGGTATTGAAGAGAAGTCTGCGGTCAGGCTGGCTGCACATGCCTGTTTCTGACAGACAGCTGCCAGTCTGGTCTCAAAGGCTTTCCTAGGCCATCTATTCCAATGCTGCAATAGCCTTAATGTTAACACACTTTTCTGTCTAATCTGAGTCATCTTCTTTGCAATTAAAAGCTTAACTATTTTGTCCACTCTGAAAAGGGTGGGGGGGGAGAGAGAGCAAAAGCTGTTTCTTTATTGTTCACAGAAGCCTTTTACGTATTTGAAATCTCTGGTGTCTTTTCTTCTTTAGGCTGAACTGTTCTTGGTGCATCTTAATTCATCAACACCAGCTGCTCTTCTTGACAAACAATGTAATGAATAGTGGAATAAGAATCTTGTTTATAAGAAATATGGTCTCTGGCACGAGTGAACAGAAGAGGGGAAACCGAAAATGAAATGAGAATCCTGGTTTTGCAATTCTGCTGTAAGAAATACAATCAGTGGCTTAATAATTTATGGGTTTGCAAAGATGAGACCCCATTGTTCTTGGAAATTTTGCGTAAACACCTTTTTTCCTCTTCTGCAGCCTTCGTTTGCACTGTTCCTCCTTCCTGGTTTTCAGCTAGTGACAGGTTTTGTCCAGTTACCCAGCAGGTCTATGGCAAAGCTAGGAATAAAACTCAAAATCCCTTCCTCCGAAGGGATTTCCCCCAAAATGGGATGGAAGACCAGGCTGAGGGTTGTATCTGCTCACACCTTCCACCACAGACCACCCTCCCAAACCAATACCACTACAGAAACATTCCAGAAACAGTGAGAATGGTGAAGGGCACCCTGGGACCTGGAGATGTATGTGATGCCTGCGCTGAAACAAAACAGAGAAGTGAATTCCTAAAATGCACCAGTGATATGCTAATGCACTTGGTAAGAGAACCAAGAAAGACAGAAAGGATTTTTGCTGCTTTATGTGAAACATGCTTTCAGGCAGTAAATTTTTTTTAATGTGATAAGAACATATTTTGGTCAAGGCTGCTTCTATCTCATGGAGACCTACATATTGCTGACTTCTGACCACACAGATATTTTGTCTCACAAAGAGCTGCTTTTAAATAGACCAGTGCCACAAGGATTCAAAAATAACCAAATCTATTGTAAATGTAAAGCTTTAAACACCTACCACTTCTTAGAACTCGAAAACCTCAAACATCTGAAAACGAACTGAGAAGCCTTTTCTCAACTGAGGCCACATATAAGTAATTTCAATCCAAACAGGAATTCGGAGGGGGAAAGTGTAAATTGTAAAAATCAGATATCTAAATCTCTCTCAAGGACTCCGCTTAGCAATGGCAGCTGGCTGCAGCCCTGACCCCTGTGACACAGCCCTTGAAAAGCCACCAGAGTAGCCAGCTCCAAACGTACCACTTACATGGCATCCACCCATCCTACCTAAAACAGCGTCCAGCACATGTTCCTGGGAATGGTTAAAAGAAGAGATAAGGTCCCTCTCTGTGAGCTGCTTCAGGTCACTGACCCAGCAGAAAAACCACTGCCTGGGTTTTTTTT
Source organism: Eurystomus gularis (assembly GCA_013400335.1). NCBI lineage: Eukaryota > Metazoa > Chordata > Aves > Coraciiformes > Coraciidae > Eurystomus > Eurystomus gularis. The sequence continues at coordinate 7,260 of VZZY01013142.1, read as the reverse complement.
GTATTTTTCCCTTTCCAGGGTGGAACAGCAGCAGTGGAGACAGCGAGATTGCCCAGCAGTAGAGCGGGTTGTGAGACCAGCAGAGCTGCTACATCTGCCTGCACCCATAGAGAAAGCAGGTGCTGGTTTTGGCTGGGGTAGAGTTAATTTTCTTCACAGTAGGTGGTATGGGGCTGTGTTTTGGATTTGTGCTGGAAACAGTGTTAATGGCACAGGTATGTTTTAGGTACTGCTGAGCAGCGCTTACAGACTCAAGGCCTCTTCTGCTTCTTCCTCACACTACCAGTGAGCAGGCTGGGGGTGCACAAGAAGCTGGGAGGGGACACAGCTGGGACAGCTGAGCCCAACTGACCAGAGGGATATTCTAGAACATATGACATCATGTTCAGCATATAAAGTTGGGGGAAGGAGAAGGAAGAGGGGGATGTTTGTAGTGATGGTTTTTGTCTTCTTAAGTCACTGTTAGGCATGATGGAGCCCAGCTTTCCTGGAGATGGCTAAACACCTGCCTGCCCATGGGAAGCAGTGAATTAATTCCTTGCTTTGCTTCTGTGATGTTTTAGATTTACGCATTAAACTGTCTTTATCTCAACCCACAAGGTGAGAGGAGTGAGCAAGCAGCTGTGTGGGGTTTAGTTGCTGGCTGGGGTTAAACCACGGCAGTCCTTTTTTGATGCCCAGCGTGAGGCTCAAAGTGTTTGAGATAATGACAGGTTTCATTGGAATGCACAATATTTAATTTATAGCTGATACTGCTCTTTAGCTATTCCCGGGCTTGCCATGGGGCTTGCCGACCTCACTGTGTATCAGAGTCTACTGCTCGTTAGAGGCTGTGTTTTGCTTTGGCTGCTGGCTGTGCTGCTGTCCTGCTGGTCATCTCTTTGTGCTGCTCCTCAGAACGTTCTGCTAACAGCAATGATGATGTGCCTGTGCTGGTAGGTGGCCAGGGCATCGGTGCTGTCTCTGTACTCCTGTACTGGACAGGCTGGAACCCCAGTGTGAAGCTGAGTTGAAGGGACTGTGACCTGTGGAGGGGTTCATTCAGGAGCAGGATGCTCCGAAGCATCTGTGGCCATGGATAAGTCCATGACAGAGCAGGTACATCTCAAAGAATCTGTGGCCATGGTTATGTCTGTGCCGCAGCAGGTATATCTCTGAAGGGACTGTGGCCCAAGGATAAGTCCATGCTGGGTAAGATACACCTCAAAGCAGCTGTGGCTGTTGGTAAGACTATTCTGCAGCAGGTATGCCTGGAAAGCACCAGTGGCTGTGCATGAGCTCATGCTGAAGCAACTCAAAAGCATGTGGCAATGGATAAGCCCGCAACAGAGCGGGTACACCCCTGGAGGGACTGCAGCCATGGGTAAGGCCATGTTGGAACAGGTTTACTTCTGAAGGGTCTGTGGCTGTGGGTAAGGCCACACTGGAACAGGTATATCTCTGAAGGCATTGTGGCCCATGAAGAAGGCCATGCTATAACAGGCGCACCTCAAAGTGACTATAGCTATTGGTAAGTCTATGCCATAGCAGGTATAACCCTGGAGAAACTGTGGCTCATGGATAAGGCTCCACTCAGCACGTACACCCTCGAGGGACTGCAGTCTATGGACAAGTCCAAGTTGGAGCAGGGGAAGGTGTTCATTGCAATGTTAAACCCTATAACCTGGCCCAAAGGGACTAGGGGTGGGGATTGTAATGGAAATATCTTTAAATTGTTGTAACTCATGACTGGAGTTGCATGTTTATAGGAACTACTACGGCAGGAACCACCTGAACCAGTGGAGGATGAGCCTTACAAGAAGCAGTGCCAAGTGCAGCAGTGACCTGACCTGAGCTGGCTTTGGTGCCCAGTATCTCCATGCAACATAGCACCTCTTCTATCCTGGGTGACCACTGTAACATATGGAGCCTAAAGTCATGGACTAAATGAACTCAATGGAATTTGTGGATATCTTAAAGACAATTTACAGGGGTGGTCCATAGACTAAGGGAATGATCTGTGTATTATATCAAAGAATGGGAAGGGGGGTGGTGGTTAATGATGTATTGGACAGAGGGGGACCTGAGCATGACATAAATGCTATGGAACAAGGGGTGGAGAGCGTGCTTGTTCTGGCTGGGGTAGAGTTAATTTTCTTCACAATAGCTGGAATGAGGCTGTGTTTTGAATTTGTGCTGCAGTGTTGATGACACGGGGATGTTTTAGCTACTTCTGGGCAGGGCTTACAGAGTCAAAGCCTTTTCTCCTTCTTAACCCACCAGTGAGTAGGCTGAGTGCACAAAAGAAGCTGGGAGGGACCAAAGGGATATTCCAGACCACATGATGTCATGATCAGCATATAAAGCTGTGGTAAGGAGGAAATGGGGATTGTTTGGAGTGATGGCACTTGTCTTTCCAAGTCAGTTAGGCGTGACAGAGTCCGGCTTTCCTGGGGATGGCTGAACACCTGCCTGCCTTGGAAGTGGTGAATTAATTCCTTGGTTTGCTTTGCTTGTGCACACAGCTTTTGCTTTACTCATTAAACTGTCTTTATCTCAACCCAAGAGTCTTCTCACTTCTACCTTTCTGATTCTCTCCCCAGCCCCGCTGTAAGGGGAGTAAGCAAGTGGCTGTGTGGGGCTTAGTTGCTAGCTGGGGTTAAACCACAACAGCCTGATAAACGCTGAGATTCCTGGATGTGTGACAGCAAATGGTCACCTGAGGGTGCTCTTGTGTCTGTGGGTATGTGGGGAATGACTGAAAAAAGGAGAAGAGATATAAACTGTACTTTCAGTATGCAGATCACTTCACTTCTGATTCTTGTTTATCTACCTGCTCTGCTCTTGGCTGTGTTGGGGAGCAACCTTGCTTTGTGATCTTAAAGGTCTTTTCCAACCACAGTGATCCTGTGATTCTATGAACCTGAACCCTTCCTCTTAGGGGCCTGAGCATGACTGCTGCTACTGCCTTGAGGAGGAAGTCAGCAGAAAAGTCATCTCCTTTATCAGCCCTAAATGAGAGAGGGATTTTAAGGATCCAACAGTCTCAGTGGTGGTGGAGGGGGTAGCTGTGTTCTGTACTCTCAGCTGCTTCCATATCCCTGAGGAAAAGTAGAAACTAGAAGAGGAGGTTTCATTAGCATTATTTTAGCACTGCTGCTAAGCTACAAGGATGTGTTATTTTCCCATTAGATTTGTGCCTCTCCAATGTTTTCCAAAAACTTGCTACTCTAGCTGGGATTGCTGTGGCAATGCTATACTTGGTTCACCATAAGCAGCAAGATTTTGTTTTCTTTTCCTTTCCCTGGTGTTAGGGCAGTAGTCGTGCTTTGTACAAGCTCCTAAGCAGTTGCGGTCCTGGAGCAGGAGCATCTGGCAGGAGCCAGGCACCACGGAAAGCCTGCAGCTCCTGCCAGCTTCCCAGCAAGACTCGCCTCGGATTGAAGGCCATTTCCAGATATTAAAAACTCAACTTGGTCTGGACTAATAGGGCTGGGTTTAAGTTTCAGGCTGCAGGTGTGTGACCCATGTTAAGGTATCCTAACAAACACCTCTGCTGACCTAGAGTATTGCTGCTTATGCACAACTATCCAGTGTCCAGTTTAAGTGTGGAGACAGGCTACAAGAGCAACATGGTGTTGCAGTGACTTGTGTAATCTGAACTAAACTACAAATAGGAGAGAGAAAAGCGTCTTGGAATGGGTGCAAATGCAGTCAGTAACATTCAGAACACGACTGGTGTTATTATTTCCCATTTCCTGTAAGCTAATTTACTGTACTTCCAGCCTTCATTCTCCTCTACACAAAACAGCAGCCAGAGGAGTCATTAAAACAAAGACTGGATCCCAAGATTGCATATAATTCAGATATTTCAGTGATAGAAAAATGTATGGTTTCAAGAGAAAGCATGTGCGAGTACCAAATCTCACCAAATTGCAGCAATGTCAGTTTGTTCAAACCAGCCCCTCTGTGCTTTAGAGGAAACAATTTACTACTTTAGTAAATAAACACAGCTGTTAAGAAGTTAAGATTAGACAGTCAGATTCATCATCTGCTGAGTAAATGATAGTGTACAGACCTTCGATATCTGCAGAAGTGAAGATGCTGGAGTTTGCCTCAAGTATGGAAAAAAGGAGATTAAAAAGCAGATACAACAGATGATGTATTGGGACCGCAGTCCTTTCAACTGATGGGTGGGTGGATGGAGTCCTCTTCCAAAGTGAAGTCAGCTGTTACAGCAGGCGTGTGTCTGGATGTACAGGGGAGAGGGAGAGAAAGGTTAGAACTACATGAAGAGTACTGGGCTGCCAGCTTTGCAGAACGACAGGAAAACTTCCACAGGCACAGTTGTCCTGGGAGATTGACGTCAGATACTGTGCACTCAAAGCACTTCCTCTTGTTTCCTTGCATTAGTTCGTCTTACAGTTGTGCTGCCTGTTCCTACTATTCTAGCTCCCTAGGACACAGTCTGTGGCCACCAGCATTAAATTGGAGGATTTAAAGTTATGTCTGTATGATTAATATCAGAGGCACTCTCCTAACCAACAACAGGGTGGAGTATTTGAGCAATGCCACATTTTGCCCTTCTCATCCATAAACATCATACCCCAGGAGGGTGAAAGGCATTTTTCCTCTTGGTATTACAGATATTTCTTGGGTGGCTGACTGCTGGCTCCATGGAAATCAATAGGCGAATCTCTGGGAGCTTCAGTACAACAAAATTTTCATCCTTGTCTCTGTGACTTTGGCTTTAAAAGGTCATTAGAGACATTTGATATGACCTGTGCCTCAGGCATCAGTTGCAATTCTTCACTGAAAGCCACTGCTTTCCTGTCATTTTTCAGTGGTGTCCTGCTAAAGTGTGCTGCACCTTTCCCCGAGGCCAATGCCATGGTTTAAGTGCATGCATTAAGTTTTGTTTCATCTATTTTGCATCAGCCCAAGAGACTCTTCATAGGTACCAGGAGCTGCCTGGGGCCCAGGTTCCTTCCTCTGCACTTCTGCCTTCCCTGTCAGAGGCTGTGGCAAAAGCTGTTGATTTTTGTTTGTTGCCTGTCCCTGCACACTTCAGCAACACACTTCACTGGCCTTCTTCTCTGATGGGCCCATTTATGTTCCTGCATCTTCTGCTGTTTTTAGACAGATGCTGAGTCAGTGATTCTCCTTTCCTGCTGCCTTAAGAGATGACATCTCCCTACAGCAGTTTAAGACAATACAAATTCTTAATCTTGTGCCTGAAAACGACAAAATGCTGCTGTGACAGAGGTAGTCAAAGACTTAAAGGGGCATCATTAGAAGCTCTCCTCAACACCCTCATGGCTTCACAGCAGTCCAAGGGACAAGGCGTGCTGTTTTGGGAAGAACACCAGTTCAGCCTAGCCAACAGGTCTTGTGTATTCTGCTGCTGAGGGTCACTTCCATCATCTAGGACATGCTGCAAACACCAGGGGTTGTGTTTTTTAGAGATGGGAAGCAGGTGCTGAGAGGATCTGCAGGCTGAGCGCTGCGTAACCCATCCAGCAATACACCTGTGCTCCTGTACAACAGTAAAGCAGGCGACAGGCCTTGGCATCCATTGGAGGTGTGATCTTTCTCTAAGATACCTATCTCGGCATTCCTATTTCTCTGTCAATTATTAATGCAACCAAGCCCTTGTCCTGGTTTGGGTTAGAACCAGGGTTCGATACTGGTTTTGTATATGCGTTAGAAGTTGGGTTTGATACTGGTTTTGTATACATTTGACTATATCCCATTTTATTATCGTTACCTTCATTAAAGCTGTTTTAGTTTTCTTTTCTAACCTGGAAGCCTCTCTCTCATTCTCTACCTTTCCCACTTGGCAGGGGAGGGGGCCATAAGTCTCTCTCCTTTATCCTTTTTCTTCCTCTATTTGGAGGGGGAAAGAGGGGTTAACAGAGAGCGTGTGTAGTAGGTCTGGTGGATTGAACCTAAACCTCAACAGATTTATTGGCACCCAAAATGGGGCTCAATCAGAGCTTTGATAAATTACCCAAATATTTCAAATTCTGGTTTGCTCAGCTGAGAGTTTCCTGAGAGTCTTTAAGGATTAGAAATTAAAACAAGCCTCTTAAACCATGTCATTGCCAAGAGCAAAATTACATCATATCCTTTTAGAATATGCTTCTGAGATAAGAGCCATAATGTGGTCTTATCTGCCATTTGCTCTTTGTAACTGTTTGCTTGTTCTCACTGTCTGTCTGAAAGTTAATAGTTCCGAAGGCTGGGCAAAAATCGCTGCTGTGCTGTGGTGTTTATCACTGGTTGAGCTGCACTGGGCGGCAGGTGCGTCTATGTCCTACTGGTGTCACATAGTGAATCTTGTTAATAAGTTTGCTTTTCATTTTAGCTTGGGAAATTGTATTTTTTCTCATTATGCTAATGTGACTCTACTAGATTTTGGGATTCCATTAAATTGGGAGGATAGTGGATACGAGTATGAAAAAATATTATCATTAGCATTGAATGTGTTTCTGTTTCTCTTTATTGTGTGGCATCGGGTTAAACATCAGTGCAAGTGTATGTGTAAGGTAGTCACCTCAACTCCTACTGTGAGTATACAGACTCCATGAGGTTTTGTGAAATGCGGGACTAATCACACTCAGCAAGCCTCTGCAGTAAGCCCTGCAGCTAGTCAGACCCCGCAAGATCCCCCACCGAGCACTGCTGTTATTCCAGCTCCCCTAGTGACCACCTCTGCGGCTCCAGCTCCTCCATGGAGCATGGCCACAGCTCCAACTCCACCAACGAGCACTGCAGCTGCCTCAACTCCAGCAATGAGCATTGCTGCTGCAGCTCCAGTTCCTACAGTGAGCACCGCAGCTGTTACAGGTCCCCCAACAAGCACCACAGCTCCAGCTCCAATGAGCGCTGCTGCTCCAACTCCCCCAACAAGCACTGTAGCTGCCTCAACAGCTCATCCTGGCACTATGATTGGCTGGATGTTCAAGGGTAAGACCCCTTCCACTCATCATGCCACTGATGCTACCTGGAGTACGTGGCTTACATTAATCACACAGAGAGCTCAAATAGGCCACCCTAATCATCCAGGAATCCTACAAGTGATCATGGATTGGCCAGNAGATAATGATAAGCAATACGCTCTGTTTACTGATGGATCTTGCTGTCTTGTAGGAAATCATCGGAAATGGAAAGCTGCTATGTAGACTCCCACATGCTGAGTCACAGAAGCAGTTGAAGAAGAAGGTGAATCAAGTCAGTTTGCAGAGGTTAAAGTCACCCAGCTGGCTTTGAACATTGCTG
>VZZY01013139.1:0-14099 GCA_013400335.1 Eurystomus gularis | reverse complement strand
ATATACATATATATATAAATATACAAGTTTGGCTTGTATATTTAGGTATAATAATCAATTTATACAGTATCTGTGCATGCTTCTCTATGTTTGTTTTGATCTACCGTAAAGGTTTCAGAGACCTTTTTACCTTGTGCCAGTATTACTCGTTTTGTTCTTTAATGCTTTCCACTTTTCCAGTTGTTCCCTCTGTCCTCATTAAGTTTGCTTTGCTGGGAAATTCAATACAAAGTAGACTAGGAAAACTTCATACTATGCTATGCTTGCAATTTGATGCCAAAGAGCATTAGAACTGCTCTTTGTGTCACAGAGTAGATGTTGCAAATCTTGTTATGGGGCTCCTGATATGTGGACATGCAGCAATGCCCTGAGACACATAGTTTTGCTGCCTGTTTTTGAGCTATGAACTTCAAGATTTTCTTCTCAAAAATAAATCTGAAGGTATAAAGATTAGCTGTTTTCACCATGGTCTTTTGGCAGAGAGGTTTCAGAATGTCTGACACTATTTCGATTTTCATTCTCCGTACACTGTTGTGTAAATTTGTTGAGAAAGACCAGGTAAAAGTGAGATCCTTTGAGTACACCTTGAAAATGCAAGTTGCTATCCAATATTTTTGGTTCTTTACAATAGTCCCGGTGTTCTCTGAGAACATTATGTGAAAAACAGCTCCAAATATAAACGAGTAGCTGCATTTAATTTATACTTATCCAAATTTGCATTTGGATGGGCTACTGTTTAAGAAAGCTGATGTACAAGAAATATGCAAACTTTTAAATGCTTTTCAGAAGCCTTGATTGATTATATTTTGTAGGACAATGAGCATGGTAATTAGACACAGGACTGTTGACAGCACTGTAAAATTGACCGCTGTGTAGACACCTTCCACATGCTCAGTGGTGTTGATACAAATGTAGTATTCCTCCTGGCAAAACTGAGCTTGAAACTAACATGCTTTATGTAGACACAATCACAGAAGCTCCTGTTTCCCTCAGCTCTACCTGGAAGTCATACAGATGTTAACTGACAGAAGGGAAATCTGCAACATTAAACATGAGAGACTCCTTCACGAGAAAATAGACAAATACCAGTAAGCTCTGTTTCAGCTCCAAGCATGAGTGCAGTCACTTGAAGGCAGCATCTGCTCTCCATATCAGTGACTAAAATGACACTTCTATTTTCTAATAATTAATGTCATTTCTGTAGGCTCTAGTAGAAACTCATCACAAGAACAGCTCCATCCTAGGCAAGTGATTGCCATCCATATTAAATGGGGAATTTTCAGTGATATAAGATTTTCTAACGCTTAAATTAGAGATGTCAAAACATCCAATCCAGGGGAAACAAATGCATATCACCACGGTATAGGCTGCTAAGCTAATCACTCTAGAGAAAACTTATATTAACTCCAGATGCTTGTCTGCTTCTTGCTTGTATGGGAAATAGGGATGGTATTTTTGAAGCAGGGGCAAATTTGTCTAAATTATGTAGAATATTTTTGAATTATAGTCTATTTTCCTAATGGTAATGATGGTAGGATTCTCTGATCTGTTCTGATCATTGAGGAGTGAATGGATATAACAATCCACATGATACTCAAGATGATACTTTTCTTTGTTTCTCTCAGAATAGTCTGTTATGGAAATTAAATATAAGACCCGCTGAACTGACCTAGCTAACAGATATTTTTCTAACATTATTTCATTTCTTGAAGCACTTAGATTCCATCCAGGAAAAGAATGTATGTTGCAAAATTTCATAGGCAAAATGTTTCCTATTCCAGTTTCAGTACTAAGGAATAGGTAGGATGCTTCTGCTGTGACCAAATCTACTTTCTAAACAACAACGAAAAGCTGTTTTCACAAATAACGTCATTATTAGTGTTAGCTAGAGCCTGGATGTATTAAGCTTCAGCTTTGCTATGAGTATTTATTATTTGTTACAGAATTCTGGAAAGTGGACAAAAGCATTTGTCTGAAAATATTGGTTGAAATAGTTCATTCTTACAGACTGAAGAGCTGTATTTTTAAGTAGGCATGTTTTGCTTTGCTGTTTGTTTTGACTGGGTATGACAATGCACAAAATAGTAAGGGGATCAAAACTGTTACCTGCCTTTCTATTATCTAAATGCATATAAATATTTTGACAGGAGGAGCTGAGATTTAAAAATGCTAAGCACTACAGCAAAATGGATTAGCCTTTAGTAAGGGGAGCTTCAAATTGCAAGTGCCAGGGGGTTAATGGAGAGCAGTTCATCGTATTTCCTGATTTACCCTTTCACTATCTTGTCCAAAACACCTGGGTAACGTGCTACTCACAAATTATAATTCAATAAGTATACTCTGAGTTTCAACCCTTATTCTTTTCAAACCTTTCAAATAAACTGTATGGAAATGCGGGCTATGTGGAAAAGTACTCCGCTTTGGTTAGTGTTATAGAAATATCCTATGGGCAGAATGAACATGAGGTAGGATAGATCAGCCTTTTTGATAACTTCATAGCACTTGAAGGTCTAGAGGCAGTGTAACATTTTCACAGTGAGCCTGTGGGAACAGATGTACTAATTTTAAATGAGTTCTTTATCTATAGCTGTCATAGTTTGCTGGGAACACTGAAACATTTTGTGAGAGACTGTAAGTTTGAAAAATATAGCAAAATTTATTATTTACATCAACACTTAGAGTTTACAAAAATATGTGACATAACTCCTAGGTGATGTATGTCTAGCTTAGCTTTCACCCTCTCTTCCTGACACTCTCTAACTGGCAGTCTTCAGCACTGATAGCAGCTTTGTAGCTGTCATTTTTAGCCTTGTAAAACTAGGATATGATGAGCTGGAATCAAAGTATTAAGATGTCTACATCTTAAAAAGTTTTTACTAGCTTCTCCTAGCCCCTGGGTAATGGCCACCCATTTGAGAGATTGCATATTGGCTGTGGTAGATTGCCCTTCACACAGCAAGGCTGTCAGGGAGGAGGTTGTATCTCCCTCTGTCTATATCTGATCCTGAAGTAAACCAGTGTGCCAAATGCTAAGGATTCCTAAATGCCTCATAATTGGTAAGGGATAATCAGATCCTGCTTTGTGTCAGCTGATGATTGTGCTCTCCCCATCCTCTTCCCCAGGAGACTTTCTTCCTCTCTCTCCTCATCCCACTTTCCTCACCATTTGCCAATGCCCAGCTCTGCCACTCAGTAGATGGCATATTCTTTCCAGATATAACACCAAAGAAGGACTAAGGAAATGGAGGAAAAGTTACCAAGATGAGATTCCCAGGAACACACTTGCCAGAGAGACAGATGGTGTTGCTACTGCCAAGTTGAGTGTAAGTCATTGGACAATTACTATGAGTGAAATCACTTGCCATTCCCATCTTGACATACTATCTTACTCAGGTTCTTTAATGTAGGGATTTTAACTGGCTATTAGGTAATAATATAGAGTACACAGAATCTATACATAAAATTTCTTACTGCTTCTTCACTTTCTTGTCTTTTGATAGATTTTCAAAAGCCAATCAATGTCACTGTTTTACTTTCCCATTTCTTTTCCATTCTGCTCCTTTCTAAAATGAATGCCAGGATATTTTTATTCCACGTTGGACTTTCTACCCTTTCTCAACTTCCTCTGCAGCTCTTTCAAGAAAAAAAACCAACAATTTTCTCGATGATGAATTAACGATATCTTCTCTGCCTCTTCAAAGAGCTTTGCAGTATTGAATACACCTCTCAAATGATATGGTAAATAAAGAGGCTTTTAAGGAGAATTTAAAAGTAGACACAAAGAATGCACAGTCTCAATCCCAATGAAATTAATGGGATTTTGGTCATTAATTTTCTATAAGGATGGTATTTTGCCCTGGAAAACAAAAAGTTCTGATCCAATAACCATCAATGGAGGAAGCTACGTTGATTGTGTTCAAAATGAAACAACAGTTCAAGGTTTCAGCTGCTGCTCACAAAAATGTATGCATTCAAAGGTTTGTTTTACCATGAAGTTTTAACTTCAAAATGTTGTTTTTAAAAAAAAATCAAAAAAAAAAATCATAAAATGGTTATGTTGATTATGGGCAAAAATTCAGAAAATGAGATACATTATACCCCCCTGGAGATTAAACTTACTCTGAAAAGCAATTGCAGACCAGAACATTATTTATAGATAGTTGGCATGTGACCCTAATAAAAGAATATTACACTATAGGCAGAACGAATTTTCCTTTAAATCAAAGCTTGAAGATCAGCATGATGTCCTAGTTTTAAATGGAGGAGATAGGAACCTATTATCGTAGTAATTCTGAGGATTTGAATTAAAGACAAATGAAACCAGCACCTCAGGATTTTTACAGTGACTACTAAATTGCACTCACCAGTGACAAAGGTTATTCAGGTCCTGGTGTCTTTGGCTTCCCCACTTCTGAGTAGCACTGGGACTGCAGCTACAGTAATGAAGGATGAGTGAAAGCGAAGTTCAAAATTAGGATTCTTCATACTAGGTCAGGTTTGTCACATCTGTTGAGAGGAGCCACAGCAATAAGATTTTATATGTATTTGTATTCCATGTGTCATTAAATATTACCAAGTTTAAATGGAGGAGCCCTCTTTACATACCTTTAGCAGCTAATCACTAGCAACATCACTGTGACTGTTGAGACTTTTTTTGTATAAAAACAGCGGAGCTCTGCTCCAGTCATTGTCATGTTAAATACAAGGTACCTCATCTAGGAAAGCATGTTTACCTTTCAAAATTCAGAGCTTTGTCATACAGAATCAAGGTCTCAGTGCATTTATTCAAAACTCCTCTGAAATCATGCAGTGCTGACACCTTGATTTGGTAAAAATTTATACATGTCAAGACTCCAGAGCTTCAAGGCATGAGTGTATGGTTTTAAGGTTAAGTTTTCATCACTCCCACCATTCACATGAAAAACCATTCTACTGCCATTGGCAATTACAAGTTATCAATTATTTTACTTCACATGGGGACATAGGAGTAGGCCAGCATTTCTAAAGCTCTAACAATAGTTCTGCTTTTGACAGCCCCAATACAAGCATAGCTGGAGTACTCTGACCAGTTTTAGCACATTTTTCCATGAGGCACAGGCCATTTAGGCAAAACATAAAATTGTGATCAGAGGTCTCAAAAAACTCTGTGTGAAGAAACAGTAGAAGAAATGGGGTTGTTCATTTCAGAGAACGTGTCAGGATTGCAGAGTAACAAGCTTCCAAATGTAGCTGCAGAATAAATGAAAGTGAAAAAAAAAGATTTCCTATTGTGGGTTAACACCATGTTCTGTTCTTGTGGGAGGAGAACCAAGGGGAAAATAATTAAAAACCCCATGGGTTGAGATAAGGACAGTTTAATAGAACAACTCAAAGAGGAAAAAAACAACAGTAGTAATGATAATGCCAATGAAACAGTAGGTAAAGGAAGTGATATAAACCACGAGGCTCTAGCCAGTACCTCAGATGCTCTGTCCCTGCCACAGCTGAAGCCACTGACTGAAAACAGGTGCTGCTTCCCTGCGTCAGCCCTCCCCTTATATAGCTGGCATGAAGTCAGTAGGGTATTGAATATTCCATTGGCCGGTTTGGTTGTTTATCCGGCTGTGGCCTCTTCCAGTTGCAGCCTCTCACAGCTGATTGTAAACATTAACCCTATCCTAGTTGATCCCAGGATATTTCCATATGCAGGACATCGGGCTTCTATCAATCAATTTGAAGAAAACAAAACAGTGTATAAACTAGGAAATTAAGAAGGTACTTAAATATTAATTTGATTGGGAAGGTTGTGGAGTCTTCTGCCATTCATGGTTTTAAAAGACAAGGAATATGCTGGGTGTAGATATGAGGGAAGAGGTATGAAATAGCAATTTGCTCCCCAAAATTACATATAGGTATGAAGTAGGATTCAAGCTGAAAGGTTATACGATGTTGTGCCAGGCCAGATTTCAGCACACTCAGCTTTCCCTGGCTGTGCTGTTCATTAAGTGATCATGCAGTAATGCTTGGGGAGGGAGAGGGAGCACGGAGACCACAGTGAACAGAAGAGACGGGTAGAGAGTGGCAGGGTGAGATAGGTTTAGGCTAAGGAAAGAAAGCAGCAGCAGTGAGTTTCAGCTACAAAAAGCAAGGGGCTATTGGACTAGGTTGCATCTCAAGGTCAGATCTAACACTATGATGCCTGAAAATTTTCCATTAAAAAAGTAAGAACTTTGGGAAATTCAGTTGGAACTGTACTAGTAAAACATTAATATTGTGTTTCCTTCCATATGAAATTGTCCAGAAATGCAAAAATGAAAACAATTTCTTTATAATGTGTTTTTTCTAAAGAAATATTTTTAAAGTAAAAAACAGGCTGTAAAGCCTGAAAAAATATATATGAAGTTTATTATGTTTTCTAGTTTTTTCATTCCATATTCTTAGAAAAATAAATTCTACCAAGAAGCAGGCTTGTATAAATAAGGACTTTTGGCAAAAAATTGGGTTGGCCTCAGTTTTAAATCTAAGCTGTTTTAAATCTAGCTCAAGTACTAATAACAGAGGCAAGACTCATTAAGTAGGTTGTTGGAGCAGTTTTCCAAAGTAATTTTGCTTTAGTCTGGCCCAAAGCCAAACAGAAATTTGTTAAAGAGATTGTGGTAAAGCTAGAGGTAGCTTTTCAGACCTCAGTCCTAAATGGGAAATAAAGGTTCCACAGAAAATTGGAAAATTAATTTGTAAATGGTAACTACTTAAATATGCAGTATGCCTGCAGGCACCCTTTAATATAGCTGTAATTCAGATATGTGGAGGAAAATGTATATTCACTTTTTCAGCAATAGTCAGATAAATATTCAGTTGACATTTTCAATTAGTAATATTGGTCAGTGTCAAGGAATAAGTAGCAGACAGATCTGTTTAAAACTTGGAAGATCTGCTAAAAACTTATGAGATCAGATAAATTCAAACTTTGATTTTTTTTTCCCCCCGTATTTTTGCTTGCCTCTCATTTCATGCCATTTCTTTTCCCAGGCATACCAATTATTTCTTTTTCTTCTGTTCCTGCTCTGCTCTCCATCATTCTTAGGTGTAGCTATCAGATAAAACTAACTGTTCCCTTTGGAGCTACTTTTTGGCCATTAAAAGCTGCCACCAGGAAGTCCTGCTCCTTGTGGTTATGGCTGTCTTTTGGGAAGTTATTCCTGGGAGTATCTGTGGGGATATGAGTTATTCCTGGGAGTATCTGTGGGGATAACTCTTCCTCCTCTCCAGATTTACTCAGACTTGGCTTTGGAAGTCCATACAGAGGACTTTACTCCTCGCTGGCCTCATAGTGTCTCCCCTACTGTCTTTTCTCATTTCTACAACTGGGTGTTACTCTTTTGGCAGTGCTGAAAATCCTGTTGGGTTTCAGTTTTCTGCAATCCATAAAATTAATCTTAATATTCTCTGCAGACTCAGATTCCAAATCTCATCCTGCCAGCTATCATTCTTCATCTTTTTGGATTTCTCTTGCTCTCTCTTTCTTTTCTCCTTGTGTCTTCTTGGTTCTGTCTTTCTTTATTGGAGCTGTCTTTTTCTGGCATCTGATTTAGTTTTCTTGCATTGTATTAATATTCTGATTTTTCCAGTGGGTCTGGGACAGTAATGATCTTCAGACTGCATCTGATCTTAATGAAGCAGGGAGAAAACAGAAGTGATGAAGGCAAATCTGACAGATTGAGGAGATCTTAGTACCGGGATATTAGAAAATACAAAGATCTAATGAAAAATATTGAGTAATGGTTATTGTTAGAAATTCCTCTTGGAGCCAAGTCAGCTAGCACTGAAATTGATTTTTCTCCAGTGGAAACTGGAATATGCCACTTTTAACAATACCATAGAAAATTCATTGGAGATTTAATGGAAAACCACATCTACTGCAATTCTTTCAGAAGTGTTGCTAATGGATTTAGTCCCATCTTCATTAGCAATTAAGCCGTTTTCAGGTCAAGCTGAGGAGGATAAGCAGTTCCCACAGCTGATACAACAATGAACAATGTTTAGGTACCTTCATAGTGTTATAGGACAGTCCTCAGTTAAAACCTCAAGATGATTATTAACCAAGTTTTAAATATTTCCATCTATGTTAAGCCTTATCCTAGTGTAATCTATTACTGACATTAGTATACCTTTTTCTGTAACCAAATATTAAAGAAGCATAATATTCTCTATGAATGACTCCAACAGCTGTTTGTTAAAGAAAGGTTTACACTTAGTTCATTGTTTATGTTTCAGCTATATTTTAAACAGACATTCCCATTTCTATTTAAAAAGCATTCTAATTCAGGCTATTGAAAACCATAGTTTAAAACTTCCTTAAATGAAATGAATTATTCAATCCAACACCACAAATAATGTGCTATGTTCTGCTACTTCCTTATTTAATGTTATTATGGCTGGTTTTGATTGTTTGGGGTTTTTTTTCATAGTCCTTTGCAGTTTTTAGCAGTGATAGCAGAGGAATTTATCTAAACCAATGCCACTGTTATAATTGTTGCCAATGCTTGCATTTGGAAAAGCTTTATCTTGTGTCTCATTTGCATATGTGTAATGGTATATCATGAAGAGTCTGTGATATATGAATATAGACCTTTATTACCTGCTGACAAATGACTTGCACTTAAGATATTTCCTTTGTATCATAAAGGGACTGATTTAAAAAACTATAAAAAGCCCATAAACATTCTCACAAAGGTATCTCCAAGAAGATGCTTTATTTTTTTAATTCTACCTCATATGAATGAGAAGCTTAGGATTTCTTTGCTCTTTTCTGTTTGCATTGAGATTCACAGAATCACAGAATTCTGTGATTCTGTGTGATTCTGTGATTCTGTGATTTCTTTGCTCTTTTCTGTTTGCATTGAGATTGCTCATTGATATTACATTGTGAATTAGATGTCTGCTATATAACGCCAGTCAGAATGCAGTATGTTAATAAAAGAAGTAAAATGCAGGTTTGCAGTTCAGGGAGCAGTTTCTCTAAATCAGAAACTTGCTGTTAATTCACAAAGGCAGTGAATTCTGAGGGTAAGGTTTGTGCTAAAGTATATGGAGAAAATGTAGGTAATCTGTACATGTTACAACTGCAGACAAATTGCTGCATGCATTGTACATAAATAAGAGGATCACTAATTATTTAAATGATGGAGGAGATTTTGATCCACACAAAAAAGAAAAAATGCAACTTCAGCTACTGTGAAGTGTCTTATCTTTGCTGATTTTGTTTGAAAGGGTTTCCTTTGTATAATGTGAAGAGAGAAACTAGTTCAGTGAGGTTTTACTTTCACTCCTAAGACTTCACTTTACCATTGCATATATGCTACTAGACCAATACTGGAATGACAACCATTCAGGGACTGAATATCGTAAATGATGTGTGACATGAGAAGTCCTGCACTGCAGGCAAATGGGGTCAGTCACCATAAAAATACCATAAACTTCATGGCAGTCCTGGCCTTCCTCTTTTCCAGCATGAAGCGTGAGGTTTTATTCAGACATACTTCTATGTCTAGTAAGGGAGCAGTGATAAATAATTGCAAGTGAGTCCCTCAGAGGCTTCTTCTCTGACTTGATGTTTGAACAACATTGATCAACAATGTTTTGCCACAGGTTAGAATGGAAGGTGCAACAATTGCTCTGCCAGTGAAAAATATATTCTTGGTTATCTGGCAATTAATTTGGCCTAGATAGTATCATAGGAGTAATTTAGATGCAGCTTAGTGTAGACCAAGACGAAGAGAAGTTCTGAAAGGTTTAAGTTCTTTTGTTTTTTGTTCTGGGAGAAAGACTTCTCACATAGAGGGTGTTTTCATGTGTTTGTGTAACAAATAGTGTACTGCAATGCTTATAGGCAAGTATTAACAGACAGGTGAGGAGATTCTGGGGATACGTGTATGTGAATTTAATTTGAATAGGGAATTAAATACATACAGAGATGGATCAGCAATGGTTTTTGGCTCCAATGACACTTTTTGCACTCTCTAAATATACCATTGCTGTTGCGGAAATATATGGGAATTGGCAAGGTTAATCGATTCAGAGATTGAACAGAAGGTTTCTGCTTGAAATGTGAGTCTTTCGATCAGCTGTCTGGATGGACAGACTGTGAAGTCATAAATTTTAATTACCCTTGCTCCTATGGAGTTTGTAGAAGACCTAATCCCAGTTTCTTTATGTACCAAAATGTCTAATAACTTCTGTACAAGTGGGGATGCAGAGAATGCACAATCAGATCTAAAATGATTATACACTGTTGGATCTTGCTACTGTTTTCTGTGCTATGAACTGACTGTTGATTTAATTTAACCTGGAAAAATCATGCAGCTGAATTGATTAGCTCTGCATTTTTTTGGACCTGAACATTTCATTGTGTTCACTCTATTTCTGTCAGCTCCAATACTACAATGCAGTTTTGTCAGAGTGTCTTCAGGATGCCATTTCTTGAGGACCAAGTTAATAAGTCACGCTACGAAAAAAGGAATAGTGGTATAATTCTGCCCCAAATTCTGGTCTTTTAACCATTGTTTACATTAATATTTTAAGTTTTTCCTGCACCATCAAAATATTTAGAAATGAAGTGTTTCCTGCATTTATAAGTTTTTGTTTACATGACTGCTTTCATACTCATGCTATCATCTTGGATTGCTTTTCTGGGCACTTTTTGTCACGTACAGAGAAATTCTGCGCAGTTTTTAAGCATAAATCAGATATTGCAGATAATACACGTAATGGAGGGTTGGAGTTAGGTTAGCTGTTAGGCTAAGCATCACCTAGGGGGGTGATGTGTTTTTGCTGGCCAAGTCATCAGCCACATACGGAGGGGTCCATGCCTACTGCTCCCTGAACTAGCTTTGTTGAGTTGCTGTCTACAATTCCGTGAGTTTTTTGTTAGGTTGTTTGCCTTTTCACATCATTTTTTTTTACCTCTTGAGCTTGTCACAATGCTGTAGAGACCAGTGGCTCCCAGTGCCCCAGCCAAGAGGATGGCAGCTGGGGAGCAGCTGAGAGAGCCCCAGTCCTGTTCATCAGGCACCTCCACAGCTCTCCCTCACAACCTAGCAGTGTCCCCAGAGGTCAAGGCTGCACAGCAGGGTCACACCAAAGCAGACCTTGGATCACAGAAAGCTGAGCACCTAGGTGTCCTGGTTTGAGATCCAAAAACCTTGGAACCCTAAATCTTGACACTAGGAAAGGGGGAAATCACTGTGCAAACCTCCAGGTCATTGGCAGATGATGGCTCTGGTTTTCCTCCTTGCCACCTGCTCTTGAAACTTGCTTGTGATAATACCTATTATTGAAATTTGGGCCAGTTAGGGGGCAACAGATAGAAAAAATTAAGTATGACATGTAGACATACCCTCTGGTAATATTTAGCCATCCTGGTACATCTGTCATTGAGACTGGAGGAAATGTGATGGTGAGCCCCTTTCAGCCTCTCTTCTACTGGAAGAAGGGATCTATGGGGAGGAGACTGCTGCACGTGGGTCTTGTCCTGACCCAGAGGAAGGATACGTCTGGAGCTGGATACTGTGGGGCACGCCTGACACCCACAATCTGCAGACTCCTGGCTGTCTAAGTTAAGACACACTTGTTACTCCAGTGTGCAGGCTTGCAAGTAACCACAGGTGGGCTTTTTCTTTTATAAATCTAACACTGTGAAAGTGGCTTTGCATATCAATGTGCAGCAACTGCTGTTTTCAATCTCTCCTCCCCTCCATATTTATAGGACAACATCTTTAGAATTTCTTAGTTGCCTTTTAACCATTTTTTTTTCTTTGACAGTAGCATTCATATTTTAAGCAAAACTAAGTAGTATTGCATATTACTGAGGTTGCCAAGCATTCTCCTTGATAAATGCCTTTTTTCAGTTACTTATAACTCAGCCAGACTCTAGCTGTTTGTTATCAATTTTTCCATGCCAATTTCTGCCTCCAGCTGAATCTTTGTATCGTAATGTTTCAAGCTTTTCTCAGAATGCTGCTAGGGGAAAATAAGTTGTTTTGTCCATATGATTCAAAAACTTTTCTCTGAAATACTCCAATATGTTCTATTTGGAGGAACGGGAAGAGATGAGAAAGAAGCATAAAGACTGCAAACCATGAGATATATCTTTTACTTTCCATAAATATCTCTGGGACTTAAAGTTGAGGACAGAGACCCAGATTTTAGAAGGTAGAGTCCTGGAAATGTATATGGGGCTCTCAGGAAAATGGCCAAGGAGTATGTATGTGAAGCTGGACCAAGGAAAGAAAGGGGCAAGATGTGACAGATCAGGGAGAAACCTGGAACAAATAGACCCGGGATTGCCCAGGTGAGTACTTGCAGGCAGGTAGCTAGGAGAAGCAAGGTGTTTATGCAAGGAAACTAAGATAGGAACAGTCTGAGGAGTCATGGGAGACTCTGTGTGGGGATGGGATCATGGCAGCTGGAATTCAACACAAGCACTGTCTCATGGGGTTTCACTGTGTGATGACCCACTACTTTTCCATAGCATCTCAGTGTCGTTCTTTGTGCAGAAGGCAGCTCTCCATTAAATTCTGCAGTTCTGTTCAGTAAAGAAGAGTCTTGTTTGCAGGATGCTAATCTCCCCACTTCATTTATGTATTTATTTTGCATAAGCTGGAAATAGTCACAAATGCCACATGATTGTGCAGAATCTTGTAATTCATATTGTCTGCAGTACAATTTAATGTAAAAAAAAGGAAAAACAAACTATGCCTCCTAATGTCATCCAGAGCCTGAGGTAACATTAGAACTGGTGTTCTAAATAAAGGTGGGGCTAGAAATCAATCTAAAGCGATTGTAAGATTCTAATGAGACTTAATTATAAACAGAAAGAACAAAAAGAGGATTTTTTTTTTCTTTTCAAAATTCTCTTATTCTTCCTTTGTCTTCTCATGGTTGTTTTCCTCTTTCTTATTTTATTCTTTTGCCTCCTGTTTAAATACAGAGACTGATTTAACTAGCTAAGATTTCATCTTTTGTAACAGTGCTGTGACCCATGACCAGAAGGGCAGCTAACAGCACTGACTTAGAGAACCTGACTCTGGCATCTGCCAGGTCTTGAAGGGGCTGATAAGGCTTTGTGATGTGTTTGCCTTTCTCTAGCAGTGAGTTTATAAGTAGGAATCTGTAGCTCCAACTGATTTTTTTTTTCCCCAATAAAGAATAGTACTTCTGTAAATTGATCAAGTAGGAAATTTTCATTCTAAAAATTCTTTACAGTAAAAATCAAGGGAATAAGCGGTACTATTAAGAAGAAAACCGTTGTTAAAAAGGTGTTCTGAAGCCTCTGTATTAATTACTTGAACATTATTCAACAATTTAATGCTGTACCGTCATATGGTCTCTTTACCTCTTTGAACTTTTAGGCCCATTTAGACCTTCAAATTTAGAAAACACACTGCAGGAAGAGAAGGAATAGCAGTTAGTTAAATCAATTAAATGGTGCTCTGGAATTCTGGATTACATTCCCAGATTTTTCAATTGAACCTTTCAATTAATCAAGAGATTAAAAAAACCCTTTTCATTTACTGCATAAGCTCTGTTTTCTGGATGTTTGACTCTATATCCCAAGGGCTGATCTGCATAAGTGACGATTGTCTCCAGTGCAATTGAAAGTAATGTGAACAGCAGTTTGAACATTTAAATATCCTATATAATATTAAATTGCTCTGAAAAATCATGACCTAGTTCACAGTTTGGATTCCATTCTTCTGCTCCATGTTTTCTCGTTTGTAGGAGTGAAGCTAATAGTATTTCCTCTATCTCACATTCATTCATATTGATAATGACTAGTAACAATGACAGTGATTATTCAGACCCAATAGTAATTTTGTGCTGCAGATGAGATGGATCAGTGGGCTCTGTCTTTTTCTCACAGGATATGTCCATATTTCAATAGCAGTCACCAGCCTCACCTTTCTTGATCATCCTGGCAGGCAAATGACATACTAAATTGGCCTGGAGCAGGTCCTTATTTTCTGGATTTACAGATCCCAAAACATTTTCCAGCGGAAGCACAGATATGTCAACTGAATCAAAGCCTTCTGACAAGAAGAACTTTCTTTTCTTTGCTTAAC
>VZZY01013134.1:422072-479987 GCA_013400335.1 Eurystomus gularis | reverse complement strand
TATATAAAAATAACTAAGAAACCAAAGGTTTTATTTGATAATGTACTGAGTGATGTTAAAATTGTGGCTAATCATCATGTGAAGAATTTCTGTGTTCTTTCCAAGAAAGCTGTGGTAACCAATGCAAGGTTTTCATGGGTCAGGCGACAGTTGAAGATCCAGACTTCAGTGCTCAGTCTGGTCATCCACTGGAGAATAAAATCTGACATGCTGCTGTTACTAACACAAAGCTAGATTTCTGAAAATAGAATATAAATTGCATTGTGTAAGGAATGAATCTCTGTCTGGGAATCCTGCAGTCACACTGACTGAAAAAGTCTTTTATATAAGAGGTGATGATCTCAGCACTCAAAATAAATTTTGATTGTCTTTTTTGCAGATTGGATTTCATAGTCTCCAGCTAGGTATCTGTCAGTCTTGTTGAAGGCATCCAATAGGTGGTCACAGCTTTTTTTCCCCCCAGTTACTTAGCAGGATTCTTCCACAGCTCCATTTTTTCCAGCTAGTTAGACCATCTTCTATTCCACTTCTTAATCTCCGTGGAATTTGTCAGTAGTTTTGTTTTTCTTTTAAACCTTTGTTCTTGCACACAGTATTACTAGTAGGTTGAGATTCATTCCCTAATCTAGCCTGATAAGGGTGTATCTCATAGATTATTCCTCTTGATGATCTGCTTTGTTTACTGTGTTTTTCAGTGTTGTGGTCCGGCATTGATAGATGTGCCCTTTCCATACAGTAGACCAAATGGCCTGACTCTGAACTGCAGAAACTGTAATGAGTTTATGGGTGTGTCTTCTAGCTAGGTTGGTAAGGGGTTAGGCAACTTGAAAATACAAAATTATAGTTTTATTTCTTGTGATAGCTAACTCATTGGGTATGGATTGTTGGAATGTTGGATCTCTGAATTCCCAGCTATATTTTAACCCCATTAATGGTTTGTGGGTAACTATTAAATATTTAACAAGAGGCTTATTGACTTGCTGTTTGATGCTGTTCTTTTTTGCTTGTTTCTCTGGGTTGTTTTTCCTTTAATCAGAAGAGCTGAGATTCTTTGTTGTCAAGAGAAGTACTATGAGACTTCTTTCACATCTGATAAGGTCAAGTTAGTTACCTCAGTTTGAGGTCCGGTATCTGGGAGGGCTGACAAATTTGTGTTTCTGTTCCATTTGTTAGGACTGGCCCTAACAAGTTGCTCTTGGCTTCAAATTTAAGTTGTCATAAACAATTCTGATTCCCCTGTTGACTTCCCCAGCCTCTTAGTAGAATTTTCCTATGCGTGTCTCTTTGGTATGATAGCTTGCAACAGGGATCATGTAAAGCGTTATTATATTTACAAGCTAAGTTTCTCTCCTTGGATCCAAGTAACCTTCCTCTTCCTTGTATGATTTGGGAAGAACAAGGATAGTAGACTCAGTAAGGTATCTTCTCGCTACAACTTTGGGTGTTCTTTTTATATTTCTTTCACTCACCTCACTGCCCCTCCAAGGGAACTCTGTGGATGGGGAAAGGTATAGGACAGAATCACCCAGTGGCATTTAAAAGAAGATTTTGAGGGGTTGTAGTTTGCCTCACATACCAGAGTTGAGAAATCATTACCATTCTCAACTGGTTGATCCAAGACACAGGAAGCCAACTGTTGGGGATGAAACTGCTCCTCTATGTAAAATATTTAGTGATAACGGCATTCAGAGGCTAAAAGAGATTAGTGTGTTAGCAAAGCAAGGGACACTTTCTTCACCTTCTGGGGATTGTGTTCTTATTTCTCCGGCTTTTAAATGTTATTTGGTAAGTAAAGGCCTCCAGATGTCCCAGCACGTCACAGAAGGTGGGAATCTAGACAACATGGGTGTCAACTTAAAATCATAGAATAGTTTGGATTTGAAGGGGCTTTTAAAGGTCATCTAGTCCAACCCAACATGTGTTGCACTCTGCAAGGAGTCCTTCAAGGGTGTTGGGTACTTTGGGTTGGTCATCTGGGTTTCCCCATAAAGTTACTTTCATTATTTTTTTTTTTAACCACTTGATAAATGTCTTGTGTCCTTCCAGTTGTGGTTCTCCAATTCAAGTTTCAGAGGTGAAGCTGCTCTCCTTTTCATCGGGCCAGTTAACTGTGTTCCTGCCAGCAGAGGTGAAATCTATAGGGACAGAAACAGATCATGTGCTGCCTTTGCAAGAACTGGCCATGAGGACCCTCTATAACACCTATTACAGGTTTTTAAAAGGTATGAAATTTCTGCATTCCTCATATTACGGAAAGAATAGAAGTGCTTTTCTGGCAGTGATAGGAACATTTCAAATAGCTTGTCAAAGACATAGGCAAAGATTAATATTTTAAAAGATTTATTGAATCAGGTTATGTTTGAAATGCTGTATTAGAACGAAAATGTCCAATATCAAAAACCAGAGATCCAAAGACTCTTTCAGAGGTTGAGTGGTGCTTACAAATGGTTTTTTTCTTGAGGAGTGTATAAAGAAGGATGCTTTTTGCAGGAGAAAGTCTTTAATGGAAATAGATGAGAAATACAATTCCTGAGGCAAGATGAGATGCATCAGCCAACAATGCAACTTCTTGCCAGGCAGCACACTCCTAAACTGGCAGACTTGTTACACATAAGGCAAAAGAAATGCTGGCAGCCTGTGGCCATGTCAGTGCAGCGTGACAGCTGAGCTGTTTTAGTTCTGCCCCAATTCAGACTCTTTGCTCTAACGTGGCTCTTGGCTCATCTGGTTATGCATCATCCGATCACATGAGTTAGCAATATCTGATCATAACCTGCAGATGCAGATAACTGTCAGATTTAGATGTAGTGTGACTCCCCCTGTTCACAGCCTCTTGGGAGCTCGTCAGCTTTAGAGGTGAAAGTGGAAAGCAGGAAGGTAGAGAGTTACAATGAAAGATTAGAGCGTTTATGATAAGAGGTCACTTGTACCGTGGCCACTGGAGTAAATTTTAACTGCTCAACTATTGCTCTGCCAGGAAAGGTGTGCAGCAAATAGGCTGTAAGGAAGAAGCTTAATGGGAGGGGTGAGATAATCGTACAAGCTTGTGTTCACAGGAAACAGCACTGCTTTGTGGAGAGTGTCTTTACTGACACAGAGAATCTATTGACCAGTTTGCAGTTGTGTATTTTTTTTTGGTATGGAGAGGGGAAGTTTTTAGTCATTCACTATCAGGAAACATGACACAATTGACAAAGGTGGTTTAATTTCAATTTGCAGACTTCTAGTCTTTGAAAAGGAGTTTGAGAACTCCAGGTACAAGATCATTTTAAAATCCTTAGTAATGACTTCTCTCACCCAGTTGTGACTTGCAAAACAATTCCTGGAATATGGCTGTGTGACTGTGGTTCCTGAACATGCTGGTGAAGTCTGGTTTGGGAATAGCAAGATGGCATTGCAAAATCCATTTAAGAATTGGTTTGTAGATGGTTTATACAACACTGAGGATTATATCTGGTTACAGCCAAGGTGCAGAACCTGAAAAAGATGATGAAACATGAGTTTTTTAAACTATCTTGCCTGCTTCTGGTTTGCCACACTGTACTATGTAGTCTTTTTCTGTATTTATATATACTTAAACACACATATATCTTATTCTGAGGGACCTTATTAAAGACTGTAGATTACCACTGGTGACACCCACATTACAGTGAGGCAGGAGTAATGCAGAGTTCAGATGGGTGTAAGATAATGGTGTGCTGGGGAAGCAGGTGGCACATATGATTAAAGTAGCAGATTTCATCTTTCACTAAATTGCAGTTTCAAGGGTGCTGTTAAGTACTTGGTGACTGCTAGGTAAGTATGACAGAAGCAACCGGACTGTTTTTCCTCACTCTTTGCTTGGCTACAGAATGTAACCTCTTCTTTCTGACTATTAGTCGTGCTCGTCATCTCAGTTGAGGCTGTTGTGGTACATTGTGTGGGGGGTTAAACCTTCCAGCGTTTGAAAGCAGTATCACAAAACTCATTTATCAGGTACTGTGTATTGCCTTGATTACTCAGCACCTAAACTTACTCATTTGTCTTGACTGTCTCTCAGTTTCTAGATGGAGATTAGCATGTTTAATTTATAAAACACTACGTGGCTTGGGCCAAGCCTGAGAATGTGATTGCTCTTTCCCATGAAATGACCCTGGAGTCCCCTTCGGTGAAAGTGGTGGCATCTTGTAAACTTTGGGGACACACTAAGAGCTTATGAATGTATCGATCTTTTTAGAGTGGTCTCTTTGGTTCGACCTGTGAGAATTATGCGGGGCTGGATTGTATTTCAAGTAATTCTAAATATTTCAGATCTCTTTTTGCTGATGGTAGAGGTTGGGGTTTTTAGAGAGCTTATCTTTTAGAGAGCTTAGCTATCCTGCTAGACTGGTTGCAGGAATATTTTAGTCAAGTATTACTGATGTCCTTCTCAGAATTTTGTATTGTTATTAATTACTAGACACCCATCTAGATCATCTTTATGTCTAGAAATGCTTTGTGATGTATTACTCATTTTTATTATGGGCTTAAGTTAGATTTGCACTTGTGTATTAAGGCCAAGTTAATCCTACGCCCACAGATAACTGAACTTACACATTTAACTTTTTTAACTTATACATAGAAAGCACCATATGCTTCACCCCAATTGTGCTAATTTTTATTTTGTATTACCGTGCTGTTCTTTTGACAAAGTCTTAAGAATGTGAGACAGCTGATTTTCTGAATTTTTCGTGGATATATTAATGTTTTCATTGTTATGCTTGACTTAATCATGCAGTTGTTTTGTTACAAGCCTTTTTGTTTCTTTCTTTTTTTTTTTTCCTCTAGATTTGAACTTTCTGACTCCAATCTCACTACCCAAAAGCCTTTTGGAATTGCTGCACTGTCCCTTGGGACACTGCCACCGCTGCAGCCAGCCCATGTTTACCATTGTCTACCCAAAGCTCTTTCCCTTGAGGGAGACTCCAATGGCAGGATTGCATCAAGGGTAATTATACAGGAAATTACACTGGGGTTTCATTTAGGAAGAAAAACACCTTATGGAACAAAGCATATTCTTAAGGATTGCTTTGTTTTTTTTAACTTGGCAGCCTTTCAGATCTAAAGCCCCTGTCCTGTGATTGCATGTAGAAGCTGACAAATCTTTTCGTTACAACCAGAATACTGCTCTTAGACTGTTTAACAAGGGCTACTGCACTTGCCTGTTTCAAACTGCTGTAAGGCAGCGGAGGTTTTTGATGTGAGCAGTTTGACTTGTTTGTGGTAGTGCAGCACACGCATGGATGTTACTTCTGAGCTTTGGGAAGGAAATACTACCAAACACAAATACTTCCCCTCATGGTCTCAGCTCCAGCTTCAGGAGAATGCCACCATCAAATATAAGTGCTGTAGGATTAAAGATGGAAAAAAGCTCTAAAGCCAGAGCTTAATTAAAATGTTCTGCAGTAAAATATTCTTGATTTTCTTTCCGTAATTAACTGGAGATGTGCTGTGGAAGCATTCTGCATTGCAACAGACATTTCATAGCACTACATATTTTAAAAAATATTTCCGTTTTTATGGTTGTAGCAGGTGTGAATCCTGCAGACACATTCACAAGTCAGGTAGAAAAGTCCGCACAGACTTCCTGACTTGCTGGACAGTACAGTCATAGAAGGGATTTAAAACTGGGATATGGTTCAGGGACTATTGCCCTCATGTAGGTAAAGATTTGAAGTATCTTCAGGGTGAGCACTGCAGTGATTCTTTCCCTAACCCCTATTAGTCAACAAATCCACTTTCTGTAATGGAAAAGCATAATCAGAGAGTTTTAAACTGGTTCTACTTGGACCGAAGTACATTACCGTTTTAAACCTAATAAAGGAGATTTAAAGAAAACTTGCTTGGAGTTAAACAAGTAAATTTGATGGTCAGGTTCTTTTTAGATATTTCAGGTCAAGCCATTAGTTACAAAGTATAGGCCTAAAAGTGGGGAGCAGAAGAGAAAGGTGCTTTAAAATGGAATGTTTCTGAAATTACTTGCTAATGCCTATAAAGCACAAGAGGGCCGCTTAGTTCTTGTCCTGCTGAAACTTGGTAGTTATCTTCCAAAAAATAAGAAACTGCTTTTCAGTGGGAAGATATTTAAGAAAAAACAGGAAACTAATTAATTGGTGATTCAGGTCGGTGGTACCTAATTTCCACAGCTGTATCACAGGTTATTTTGCTGTGAGTTTGTGGCATAAGAGGTATCTGATTTGTAACCAGTTCAACTTTATGAAATGAAAACAACTTAGGTGTGCCAAATCGGGCCAGTGGCCAAAAGGCTGCAGAAGTGCTATTTTTGAAAACTCATCTTTCTTAGACAGATCTGGTTGTAGAGATTGCAGACTTCAACTTGCCATTCTGTTACACTTCAGTTATATGTTGAAATTCAATGGATTTCATGTTGAGTAAAATCAGTTCCTTCCATGTTACAGTCTTAATATTCAGAGGGGCATAAGATGTTATAATCATGCTGTGAAGAATTTATTTCAAGCATTGAACAGTATAATTTTTTTAAGAAACTGATGGAAAATTACTTGCTGGTCACTAAATCCTTGTATTATCTGAGATAATTCAACAATGGGAGAGTTTAGACTACAGTAGAGAGCTCTACTTTCTAATTAATTACTAACCATTCCTCTTTGTAGAACTCATGAGATGATAGACACATTTAGGAATTAATAAAGTTACAGTTAATAAAAAACATGCTTTAGGGCTATTTTGGAAGAACACTGTATTAACATTCTAAAATATAGTAATAAAAAATACATATATCTGCATGGTTTTTCACTTGTTTAAAAAATGGTTATAATTCCCTCCCTTAGCCAAGAATGTACCATGTTCTGCAAAATGCCTTAATGAATACAGTCTTAAGTAGCTGAGAAATCCACAGAAAATGAGATCTAAACAGAGTCGCCTGTCATCCTTATCTCTGTAGCTTGTGCACTTGGCATGGTAAGATTATGTGGAATTGGAGAGGTGTGATAGCTGGTTTAGAAAGATGTGAAGGACAGGGCTTCTGTTCTAAAGAGCTTACAGTGACCATGAAAACACACAGGGTAGGGATCCTGAGCGTTTGAACAGCACTGATTAGCACATGCCACATCCATGCCAGTAACTTCTGTCTGCATTTCGGTATCACATGCTGTATCCTCTTATAGGAAAGGATAGTTAAGTGTTGAACTGGATTTCTGTATCGGCAAAAGCACAGGTGACGGGAGCACTGGGTAAAGTGGGATTTCTGGGTTAGTGAAAAGCAGATCTTAACATTTTTAAAGCAGGTATCTAGGTCCCTGCCAGGATGGGGGCAGGAGGAGGGTCACTGTGAGCACAGCGAGGTTAGTGTCATGCTTTCATGTTGCCACCCCTGCTGTAGTACCTGGCACAATGTGACAGCACTGCCTGTCGATCGGCCTTTCTGAAGATCTGCACAGAGTTTGTTCACTCGGCTGAAGCAAAGGAGGATGCTGGACTGCAGTTATTTCATGCCTACAAGCAGTAATTTAAGAAACACACGAGCAAAGCTGAAGCAAAGAACTACTCTGCTATTTCCCTTTCAGCTGTTAAACTTACTGGCTATAACACTCAGCCACACCCTCCACAGAAAGAAAAACCACATGCTGCTGCTTTAAGCTGAATACATAAGAAACTGGGAGGGTTTTGGAGGACCCCTGCAGTGTTTCCCTGCCTTTGTATCAGGCACTCATATAGAGCAGATGAACTTTCTTTTTCTCAAGTGTTGAGATCAGCTAATCCTGTATTTTACAAACCAGCATATTGTCTGCTGTGGAATGGGGCCAGGAGCTTTAATCTTTACTGACAACTGTTTCCCCCCCCCTTCTTTTTTTTTTATTCTAGGAGGACAACTGTTAGTTTTGTGGCATACTGCTGCTCCACCCAGTGTCTGCAGACTTTTGACCTACTGAGTTGATAAACATTTAAAACTACTCAGGAGTGCTGCCAGTTTAAAGCTACATTAGACGTCGTATCCCATTGGTCCTGGAATACTCTGCGTGTGCCAAAGCAGCAGAAGTGCCCGGTCGGGAACGCTAAGAGGCACTTAAATCCTGCCCTATCAAATTTGGATGAACTGCAGAAACTTTTCGGAAGTGTAAATACCAAGCTTTTAAATGTATTAACTTCTCTCTCCTCCAAGGCAGCATACAAACCAAACACATTCACAAGCTCTGACTTCAGGATTTCTAGTATTTTTCAAATGTAGCTTGTCTTCGGGTTGACCCATTGCATCATTTGAGACCATTTTCGTTCCTCTTAACAGGAAGAGAAAAAAGGTTCAGTTATGACAAACAGGTTCTCACTCCCCCCCCCATCCCCTTCACCCCTACAGCTGGATTCAGATGTATAGATCTAAGCCTACAGAAAACTTTGATGGATCCCAGTGATTTTACCCATAGAATTTAGCTTTATTTTCTCCCTCTCACCTTAAAAATTTCCCCAGCAGAGTTATCCCCGTTGTATACCAAGTCTTTGACAGTTAGCTGTGGTATTTAAATTGACATATGAAAAGCAGATCTTTCTTTCTGGTATCGTTAAAAGCCACACTGATTTAATTGGAGTAACTAGGACATCTCTGGAGACTAAAGATCCTGTTTCAGCAAAGAAGGCTGGTACTGATGCCTGCACTATGTGGTCTTGCTCCAGCATGTTTGAGGGTGTGTTTTCTTTATTTTTCATCACTCAAGCTTTTTATTTTAAAAACCACTTCCCCTTTTGCTTCTTCAAGTTCTTCACAAAGAATAGTAATATGATAGTAAATATTTGTCTGTATTTATTATATTTTTACAGTTTCAGACTGTAGATCTGCAAGGAGTTGGTCTTCATCTTTTTCTAGATTCAGCATTTGGCTGATCTGGGACAGTGTGTCAGTGGAGTGTGTGCCTTGGAGAAGGCTGGAAATCCGGGGGGAGGTATGTGTAACTCTGTCCATAAGTAGATATACACACACAGATATCTTCACACAAGGGCTGTACATTTGTTTTCATATATTAATGGCAGATGTAGCGCAAATTTCCACTCGCTGTCATATTTGTGGGAATCCTGGTTTTGATAGATCTTGTTCATTTTAAATAAAGGATGGAAAAAAGGCCCAAAATGCCTGCTTGACTTAAAATTTTAATTTTACATTTAAACAGTTTATACAACATTAGCTCCTCTTGACTTGTTTTGGAATATATAATTTATTTTTTAATATATTGTTTGTTTTTTTACTTTTTATTTGTTAAGTATAAACTACTTGTTGATTTAGCACAGTGTGTTACTCTGTGCAGTAGGTAATTACAAGCTGAAATGGATATGAATGAAACAGTTTGTTATAAAAATGGCAAGATTAAGAGACTTATTAGGTAGTATATTAGCACATGTTGTGGTGAGGTGTGCATACTTTGAAGGGAGGAGGTATTAAAATGTTTTCCTTTTGCCAAAGAAGCATTTGTTCCTGCTGCAGGCTTCCTGGCATCTTTTCAATAAATAGAGTATCTTAAGAGCTTAAAAGAGTACCAAAAAGGCAGTTTTGAGGGTGGAATTTTTAGGTTGTGCATGTTACTTGTAAAAGCTTTGCTAGTTTTATTGGGTTGGTTTTAGAGGGTTGAATTAGCATTAAGAAATGTAGAAGTTAATCCGCCAGGAATGCAAGTATCATCTACTGTTTAAGAATTGTGAAACTTTCTAAAATAAATCCCATTTTTTAAATCTGCTTTGCAGTAGGGGAAAGAGCCATGGCCAAGCAGGCTTTGTGCTGTTGGATTTCTGCCTCTGTCATTTCCCTATTTGTTTCAGTATTGGTCTCCCCGAGAGGCCCTCCCACCCAGCGGGGTTTGCTGCTGAAGCAGCAAAGTCAATCTTCAGTTTTTTTTTCCTTCCCTTCAGTACCACACAGTTGAGGTGGAAGTTGTCCATGTACAATTGTACCTATACCAGAAATGTGCAAGTATAGTACAGAATCCATTTTTTAAGGGATAAGAGAACTATTGTAGTGTTATAAATACTAATTTTCGGTACAATACACTGATTAAGAATTTCTTGTATTATTTTTACAGTGGCTTCCTCTGAAGGAGATATTTTGTTGGAAGTTTATTTTTCCTCTTTCTATAGAAACTTACAGACTTTAAAACATAGGTTTTTTTCTGAATTCGGTCTGTAAGTATTATTTTGGAGTTAATCTTTTGATCAGCTAAAGAGAATTGGTGTTTGCTTTATTAGGAGTCAGTAAGAGTGGAGCTTGATTTTCTTTCTTTAATTATTTATTTTCTATTTTATTTCTTCCCATAGTCAAAGTATTTTTTGAGTTCATATCAGTCTCTTTATTATTGTCTACAAGTGCAGTTCAGAAGAAATTCTAGGCTGTCCTATAAGCAAGATTAAACTTAACTAACATTTAAATAGATGTTTCAAGAATGGAATGTTCAATGAATGACTTAAACACACAATTGAAGCTGAACAGGGAAGAAGAAAGCCAATATAGAGACTGAAAATGCAGCTTAAACTCATGTTTCCCTGATATTTTTTTTTAATACCAACAGTGTTCATATTGATCTGTTTCTATGGATAACTCCATTCTCCCTTGTCCAAATTTTCCTAAAGTTGTTCTCCTGTAAGGGTATTTCATAACTAGCTAACATGAGAGCCAGCTATGCAAGTTCTGCTGATTGAGCTGTGCATCACTTGGTTTTTCAGTAGGAGGTGTCACAACGCTTGGACTTTAATATGTTTATTTCTAGGTGGTTTTTGATTGCTTGCTTCTGTTCATAAGGTTATTTTACATTGAGATACATTTTTTTTTTTTCCTGTACTGTAAAAAATCTGGTTCCAGCAGTTAAAAGAAATGACCATTTTTAAAGGGTTTTTTATCATTAAAGTAGATCTTAACACTTTGCTTAGGGTGGGAGCAGGAGAAGTTTTTGTGGTTTTTTTCTAGGCATTATAAAGAGGAAGGTGTGGGAGAGAAATGAGAGAATGTAAGTCTTTAACCCATCAATAACGCTATACATTTTTTTTCTTGAGTAAAGATTAACTCCTAATGCCGTTAGGGAGCACAGGCATAATTGTTGTTTTTGTAGTGATGACAGGTACCATGTTAATAAAATTGAGACCCTACTCCTTGTACAGAAAACTTTTGTTCTGCCGCAAAGGAAATGGAGGAATCGCTGGCTTTGTTTAAAAATACTGCCTGAGTGGCTTTGCTGTGGACGCTGTTAGATTTGGAGCACTGTTCTTGGGAACTTTCCTGTTCTTCCCCCGGAGGATCAGAAATACAAATGACCTTTCCTGTGCAGAGAACAAGGTCTGATATCAAGAAGCGCGTATTTTTCTGGTTTGCCCTGATGCTTCTTCTGGGCTCCTGTTGAAGTTCATTACAAATCTTCTATTTACTTCATTGTGGTGAGGTTAAGATCTTACACTGAGCAGAGTGGAGCTTTTTATTGCCAAGTTGGCTTAAATTCTTATATATCAAATTCTGCTGAATCCCCCTTTCTGGCATGAAAGGAGGACGAGACTGTCCTAACACCAGTGTGGTACCAGCGTGTCAGGTTTTACTGACATCACAGCCAAGCTGAAGACTGGAGAGCGACAAACCTTTCACTAGAGAGGATGACTTTTTTTGAAGGCCGCTGCGGCCCCATCAAAGTACCCACTGATAACAAAAGAACTTTTGTCTTGATGTCAGTGGAGGATGGATCAAGTTTTAATGAGAGATGAGAGAGAAGAACGTGTTTTACCGCCTTTGTATTTGTTGCAAAAACTGGGACAATGACACCGAAGTCCATACCTGCTGCTAGGCAGCCTCTAGATGTGCAGCTGAACTTATGCAATTCCAAGATATAACTATCTTTGCCTCTTACCTCCCTCTTAATACTACTCACGTTGTTGCAAAATGTTACAGTTAACTTGTGATGGAAGAGGCTGAGTAAATTGAATCCAGAGGTTTTTATTACTTTTTGTATTACAGACCTATTTTGTAAGAGACCAAAGGTCTGGTGGAAAGAAATGGCAAAGGTTCATGTGAAGTCTTCATTGCTTTTGCTTTTATGTGCCCTTCTTTGGATTACAACTTGAACTTGGATTGCAGCGGAGTTCATTCTGTGTCTGTTGAAAGCATATGTGTATTGCTCTTTTGCTCTGTGTTAACCAAGTGTCACTTAGTGTGAAGGTGAGCCTGCTAGATGTTTTATTTAAAGTTAGTGGTGCAATTTCTTGTATGTGCTTGTTAATAAACTATATTTTTTGATAGAATCACAGTCCATTAAAGTTGACTAAATCTTGCTCCTGGGGCAATTAAGGTATGTTAGGATGTAGCATTTAATTTACATTTCAGTTCATTTGCATGCGAATTTGCTAGTGTCTTGTCCCAAGGCCGAAGAGGTGGGGTGAAGACACTTCTTAAAATGCTGCCAAGCCCCAAACCCCAGTTGATTTAATCCCTTTGTCTCAAACAATGCAGTTCACCAGATTGTGCATAATAGGAACAAAACCCATATGGAAACATTACTTTTAGACCCTTCTATGGATTGATCAAAAGGAAAATAACTTTCAAGAGGGCTGTATTAAGTGCCACGCTGATAGTCCAGAGATGTGGCTGTGATTCATGCAGCATTCAGCATCTTTTTCCCCTCATCTAACAGATACCATAGGAACAAGATTGCCAAAAATAAGTCGAAATTAAGCATCTGTTTTTCCAGTTATTTCACTCCTTGTTGTACAGCATTTTGTTTCAGTCAGAACTGCTGCTCTGAATCTGTCCTGATGAATTCTTTGAGTTGGATGCTGTCTGAATTGCTGTATGTGTGTTGGGTCAATACGCACATATCCATCCTTAGATGAGACCTGTGTTGGTCAAGGTGACTCTTGCAGTTAATAATGGATGCCTTGAAGGGTTTGGACACCGTTCAGACTTCCCTGGTGCTTGTTTACTAGCGAGTTTACAATGACTTGCCTTTTTAGTATTTGACAAATGACAACATAAATTTTCCTACCCTTGCAATGTGGGCAACCTCCATTTACGAGGTGGCAGGAGAAGGATGCAAGTCCCTAAAGGGAGATGGTGGCGGAAGAGCAACCTTTAACCTCTATGTTTTACCAGCTACTGCTGTGTCTCTTATGAATTAGAAAGAAACAAATGGGAGAGCTTAACATCCTTTTCCTTTGCAATTAAAAGTACTTGGCATAAATGCAAGCTAAGTGGAAACTTCAGTGCTGAATAATGCTATTGTATGCAGGAAATGAGAGGAGCCGAGATCTCACTTGGAAAGGCACTGGATATTTTGTGACTTCTAAACTGAGATTTAGGGCTGTTCTGTGTGGTGACATTTTTGGGAACTCGAGAGCTGAATTGACCCACTGCATCTGCATCCGCCAACTTCAGTGATCACTTAATATTAGAGTAGAGCCCTCTCTGTTCTGCACTGAAGAATCCAACTGGTATTCCCTGTAGCTGGCTCAGGAGCTATAACTATCAGATTTCTGTCTGCTACTCTGGCAAGAAAGAGAGCGAAAACTGACCAAATGCTGTCTTTATCTTTTGACATTTTACATAATAAAACCCTCGTAGCTTGCTTTTCCAGCACCCATTATGCCCTTCAGACATCTCCTGCTCAAAGACCTTGACACATCTGTGAGAGATCTTGAGTCTCAAGAACGAAAGCAGTTCAGTTGTTGGAGGTGCTGAAGTGATTTGACTTTCTGATGATGCCTTCGAAGTGGCAATCAAGGGCTAATTTCTCAAGTACCCTGATGCTCTTTTGTATGTTCATGAGGAATGTAAATATTGACTGGCTTTTTCTGTCACAGAAAGCTGTCAGTCATGGCTGCCTGTTCTGTTGCTAAATATGACTACAACTGTGGTATGAGGACCAGTGCCTTGAAGGTGTTCTGCTGTTGTTTTCTGTGAAGTTCATGAAGTTATGAGGTTTAATTTTTTTTTTTCTTCAGATCAATTGAGAAAGCTTTCTTGTAATGAAAAACGCAATACTGAGTTTGTTTATTGATTGGTACTATGAATGTTCTCTAAGTGCACTATTATAGCAGCAAATGAAGCTGTCCTAGTAAGAAGGCAAAACATGCATTGTTAAATTCCATTTTGGTGAAGGTAAGGTCTGCTGGAAAGGTACCATTTAAGAACAAGAAACAGCTAAGGCATGGAGATATGGTCCAAAGATGCCAACAGGGTTGCCTAGATCTTGTTAATAAACATGTTTAAAAAGATAACCAGTGTTTCTTCTCAGGGCAAGTATTAATTAATTGAGGTATCAAATACGCTCCCTTCTGCTTTTGTTGATCCACCTTCTGGCTTCTATAATTCTGTACTTCAAGTTATTCTATCAATCTTACTAGGTTTCCTTTACAGAGTTCTAACCATTGATTTTTACTATTAAAGCAATTAGAAGAATCAGGCTGAATATTCTTGGGCCAGTTTGTGATAACTGTGATTGCTTCGCTGGCATAGAACTTTCGAAACAGTCTGAGCATGGATGTGGATTTGGCTGCCTTTGCTTTTGCCTTGTCCCTGTTGGCTCTCTGATTTCATTTTGCAAAAAGCCAAATCAATGTAAGTGATACATGAAGAGAAGAATTACCAAGAAAAAAACAGCTTTAACTTTCTTCAGAAAACCTAGCTTGGAATAGGCCTGGCAAGGTCTCCTGTATGAATTCTAGGTAAGTTCTCCTTTTGAAGTAGGATGAAAAAGTGTCTTGTCCAGGCAGAGGAGAACCACATGTCTAAAAGTATCACGATTAATTTATTCTGTATATTCACACCTTACTGTTCTGTATCTTTGTTTCTATAAAAAACTGAGTAACTGCCACAATAGGGAGTTAGTTTTTACCTTACATGTTTGTAGAATTAGGATTGATTTTATACTTCTGCTGCTAACTCATTACTCTCTCAGAATAAATCTCTTTTGTTTTTCTTAATGTAGAATTGCAAATAACAGCCCTACTTTTCTCCGTCGGTCCTCACTCCTGACTAGAAAATGATGCTCTGGTCTCTGGTCAGTGCACAAACTCTTGCTGTGGTCCCAATTTCACTAATATGAAAGCAGCGTGTTACCTGCGCAGTGACACCACTTTGTTCTTCAGCAGGCAGAAGCACCTAACTGCATTTCTGTAAAGTCATCTAGATCACAAATAGACATTCTGTTCTGGCCGCAGATGAATAGAGGATACCTACCTTAAATTAATGGATTCATTTCTAATAGATCAGTACTTCGTATCAGATTTTTCCATCGAATCCTGCCTCTAAAGTCTCCGTTACAAAACATGGGGGCTCAGATTTCTCCAGTAGCTCTATCAAAACTGTAGGCAAACTTATCTCTGATTCCTGTATATATTCCTATATACCTGAGAGAGGTGTGTGTGTGTGTGTATATATATATATATATATATATATATATATATATATATATATATATATATATATATATATATATATATATATATATATATATATATATATGTTCCTATATACCTGAGAGAGGGGGGTGTGTGTATATAGATAGATAGATATATTCCTATGTATCTGAGAGAGGGTTTGAATTGAAAATCTCTATTTAATTATCTCTTTTTTTCCCTCCTCCCTCAAGGAAGCTCAGATGGTGCAGGAACAGACACCTCCTAGCTGGGAATTTGTGTGCGGGTCAGTGCTGAGGCAGTTCCTCTCCCCGCCGTGTCGGGTGGCAGCTGTCTGACATCCCTGCCCAACTGGCTGCTCTTTGGCCCCAAGCTGCAAAGATGAAAAATATTGATTCCAGTCCATCTCATTGAAGTATTATCATGAGGTGTTCCCAGACATGCTGGGACTAGTCTTTTACTTACTGGAACGTTTATCCAGGGCCATCTAGTGTGTTATGTAGCAAGAAGCTGCAAGAAGGAGAATGAACTTACTGTTTTCATTTACAGTCAGTAGCCTGAGACCTTCCTGTGGCTTTAGCTATTCTTGATTAATTTCATATGTGGATGCTCCTATTCCAGAATAACAGTGCCTTGTTATTAAAGAATATAATTCCTTTAATTTCATTTGGGAATAAGTACATCCACACACCTGGTATTTAAATCTGAGATAACTATTTCTC
Source organism: Eurystomus gularis (assembly GCA_013400335.1). Lineage (NCBI taxonomy): Eukaryota > Metazoa > Chordata > Aves > Coraciiformes > Coraciidae > Eurystomus > Eurystomus gularis. The sequence continues at coordinate 463,902 of VZZY01013134.1, read as the reverse complement.
TGTGAATTTACACCCTGCTGTGTTCTGGATAAGAGCTCGTGTGTAGCGAAACCCTTGTATTTACTTAACAAGACCTGATTTATTGTTTAAAATTCTTTCCTTTGGGAAATACCTGGTTGGAAAACAAAAATTTTGCTTGCAAGGATAAGATTGGAGCAGGGAATATAAAAATTCTGAAAACAATTGGTTTGGATGTGCTGCACTGGAAAACATTGTTACATGTCAGATGTTATTCTAATATTTTACTCTGAAACATCTGTCTTTTGCACGTCAAAAAATTATTTTGATATATTTCAAGTTGAGAAATACAGCTTTGAAACGTGGCTTGGAATATTTAAGTTTTCTGCTGTGAAAATGGCTTTTAAGTCTTCACGATCACATTGTCTGATGAAAACACAACTGGCAGGAATGGTTTGGGCTGACTTCGCTCTGCCTAGGTGTCAAGGTAAGAAGCTGCACTCAAGTCATTCTATTATGCAGCCCTTGCTGGATGTGATTTGAGTTCCGTAGACACAACCCAAGGCTGCTGCAGGGTCTCGACAACCGCTGTTAGCTCCGGGTCCCTGTGAAGTTGCTGTAGGGATGAACTGTTGAAGGGACGATTTCCTCGCTGACCTGTCTTCCACCCCTGGCTCTGAAAAGCACGGTGTCCTCAGGCCTCTGGAGTAGCATGATGGGGACGATAATATATCATCTGTTCCCTAGTGTGACTTGATGCTCTGGTGCAGTGCTTTAGTTTAAAGCTTACAGCTTTTTAGCTGCGTGGATCAGGTTCAGCTGCCAGAGGGGCCTTGCTGTCAGAGGCAGGATGCGCGCTTCCATAGTGCCGCATGTGCACCGTGAGTGCATAAGCACAGGGGAGAGCTTTCCTCAAGATGTATTACTAAGCTCTTTAAGATTTAATACTCTCTTGAAGTTCAAACCAGTGTAAGGGAAGGCTTAAGCAGCTTAATGGGTTAAAATGATCCATGACTGTGTCCTTCAGACAGTTTAAAAGACCCTGCAGCAACCCAAGCGGGCCACCTGTTCCTCTCCCAGACAAACAGGTTGCCCTCCTGACCTTTATTCTGCCACCCTTCAGTTTTGCCTGGCCCGGCTCCCTGTGTGGAGTGATTGTTCTGAAGTTTGTCATTGTTTAAAATGCCACTTGCCAGAGTTTAATGTACACAGCTGCAACCTGAGCCGTCGCCGTGTGTTAATAAGACTAAAACCGTTGGACTGACACCAAAAGATCTGCTTGCACTTGGCATGTCATAAATTAACATCATTCTTACCTGCCAGGGATGATTCACTGCTGGCTCAAAGCATATTTAAACTTTAGAGGATGCCAGCAAACTGGGCGGTGGTTTGACCTGCCACGTGGCCTGAGACTGCTGCTTTTCTCTCTGCCTCCGCCTTCCCTCGGTCGCAGTGTGTCGGGAAACAGAAGCTCTTTATGGTGTTATGAGAGCTTGTGTTTGTGTGCCACCCTGGCCCTCCTGCCCCCATCTGCCAAAGGGCTGGCCTGTTTGTGGGAAGATCCTCGCTGGCTTTCAAATTCCTAACTGGATTGTTACTGCTGTTTTTGGGAGTGGTTCTGGGGGTTAATGCTTGGCTAGGCTGTAGCCCGTCATTGCAGCAGCTTCGGAAGGCTTTCTTCCCACAGATCCTGCCTACCGTAGGCAGGCAGGGTTGTGATGGCCTCTTAGCATCCCAGGAGCTGCATATAAATTTTGTGTTAGCAGAGTACACTTGACCAGCTAACAGCTCGCAGCAGGTGGGTTAAGCTGGTGCCCATGCTAGGCAGCGTAGGAGGCGGAAAGGGATGCCCCACGTGGAGATCGTGTTGCAGGGTTATATGCCAGAGGTTGAACGTGCTCCTGGGAGCCCAGACTCTTGGGCTCCAGCGTCACAGCGACTGCCTGGCAGTGGGGTGCTGGTCTGTCCCAAGGGACTTGCTGAGCAGTGCTGCTCTTAGGTGTGTCCACTTGCTTTCCTTGCTGTATCGAGATTTGTCTCCTCACACTTTTCCCTCTGGGCTAATGTGTTCCTCATAAAATAATGTGAAAGCATAATGTGCTCCTTCAGTTAAAACTGCTCCTTTGCTTCCCTTGGTGTCTGCATTGTGTATTTACCTTGGCTCATTCAAATCATTTGTTAAATACCAAGTTTGCATAGCAGTCCTGTGTGGACTTTGGACCCTTGAAGTCTCGCTGTAGACATCAGGAGGGATGGAAACGGGCCCCGTATCTGTCTGTGTTTGAATCTTGAAATCCAAAGTGTTGCACAGAACAGGGTGTAACCGTGATTTGGTTAGGGGTAATTACGGTAGGCAATGCCAGCAGCAGGCTGCAGTGCTCCTCATGTTCCCCACCACAACTGCACACAGGCTGGCAATTTAACCCTGATGTTACTTTTTCATTCTAGTCATCACTTGTATCCACTCCCTTTTGTGTTCTTTTCCAGCAGGAGAAAAAACCCAGACTACTAACTAGTTACAGGTGGTCCACTATGTATAGGTAAGGAATGAGGAATCCTGGAAAGGGATCATCCTATTCAGCAGGACAGACAGGAGACCTGACCCTGCAGCCCCAGCTTACCTAACAGCACGATTTGGACTGCGGCGTGCTCATCTCCTGCATCAGCACTGCTGAAGCACGTTCAGAGCAGGAGCAGAGGTTAGACAGTGTCTAGGACAAGGACAGCAGCTCTCCTCTACTCAGCTTGCAGACACATGGTGATTGCTGCTTGAGCTGCATAAAGGCTCATGCTGTCTATATTTTTTGTGAGTATTGCGGGTTGTTGGGTTTTATTATTTTCTCTTTACGCAAGGCTAACATGGAGCATAGAGCTGGTTGCTGGGCAGTGGGGATTGCAGTTGGTAATAAAGGTCTGTTTTCTCACTTTCTCTATTTTTGTCTCTGGGCAGGATGAGGCACATCAGGGGAAAATCTGACTTGAAACAGAAGCTCAATTTTAAGTTGGAGTTAGTCCTGCCAAGGGAGGTTTGTGTTCACCACAGCTGTCCATCATCTCAGGGCACACCACTGGGACTACTCATGCAATGGCAACCCCTGGGGTTCGGTGCCACTTCTCTCCTGGACAGTAGGTCTCAAGTAGGGTGCACTATTACACCAAACCCTGATCCCCTCAACAGCCTGCAAAGTGGTGTTTCCACGCCTGGGGCAGGATGTCTGCCTGGTTGTCTCACAGCTCCCACAGCTCCTGTGAACATGCTGAAAAGGTGACATAGATCCTCCTCGAATGAGGGAATGGTCTTTATCAGGCATTGGAGTCAGGACTCCTGGGTCTTACACCTTTTCTTCCTGTTTTGGGCACCTAAAGAAATTCTGTGTATCCTCTCAGCACAGAGATAGCTCTCTGTGTGTGAGACCACACTGGTGGTCTGTTATGTGCAGAAGGACTTTTTGCTTACAAGGAGAATTTTGCAGTCACCAAGTGAAAACTGCTCTGGTTTTGGTACAAACCTCTGAATCTCTCCAGGTGAGTCTGTTTTCATCAAGGTCACCGGATATCCTCACATCTGCTCAGATGAGGAGATGAGTGAATCCAGCTGAGCTGTATTTTGTGTGTGCCCTTTAAAATGAGCTGCAGAGCTGATAAATTCTTTACCCCTTGCCCCTGCCAGCTTTGCAAATCACAGCTTCTTTCAAAGCTCAAGTGGAAAGTGCCACAGCACCATTGCAAGTGTCAGCTGAGAGACAGGTTGCAACAAGCCTAGACCTGTGCTGGAGTTGCTGCCCAGTCTGGGAGGGGGGATGCCAGCCACGCTGCTCCATGGTGAGCTCTGGGATGGGTTTTTTTCTTTGAGGCAAGGAGAGAATCAGTGTTCAGCACTGCTGAAGGTGGGAGGAAGGGCTTGCCCCCTCTGAGGTGCTGGTCAGTAGATGTTGCAGCAAGAGTCTGTAGCTGATATTACTGGATTTTGTCTTTTGCCGGTGTAAAGATCAGAATCTGGCCTAGGGTGAGGGTGTTTGTGCTTTGGCAGTGGGTGTGAAAGGAGAAACTCCAGAGGGTTGGGCGGCAACATGCTAGGTCTGTTCGCTTCCGTAGATGGCCTTCCGGAGACACACTGGGTGAGTGGAAAATGTAATGAAATTCCCAGAGCCTCCTGGTGCACTACCAAGGTATTCTTGCCAGCTTTCCAGCTTGAGATGTTGGTGCAGCTGTAGGGGCCAGCTCTGCAGATAGAGCTGATTGCAGATTAACCCACACCATAGCAGGAGGCTTACTGAGGGAGATGTTTTCTTTACCTGTGAACACTATAAGCTACAGTTGCCTTTGGGGTAAAATTAGCTGAATAAAGGGCTCACAGTAGATCGAGCTCTTTTCAAACTGCCTTTCTTTTTTGAAAGCTCATTTGTTTACTCTGGTTCACAAACTGAGCAGTACAAACAGCAGTAAAAATGTGATGCATCCCAAATTCTAGCTGTAAGCATGGGTTTCATGACCACTGCAGTCTACACAAGGTCTTTTAGATCCAAACCATCTGTGGGGCTCAGAGTATGTAAACTATTCATGTTGTCCTAAAGGTTTACCAGGGAGCAGGGCCTTAATGTGCCAAATCTGTAAGAAAACAGAGACCTGCACCACTGACAGTCCTGAGGGTCTTGTTTTAAGCTTCTATTGAATAGATAGATCATTGTCCTGCAGCATTTAGTGGTGGAGAAAAAAGCAGGAAGAGGGTTTAACAAGTGTCTCATATGGTTTGTGTTGTCTGTGCTATGCTGAACCTTTCTTTCTGCTCACACAGCAGGGTTTTTCTTTGCCTCTGTTTCCTTTGTGCAGATGGTAGCAATAGGTTTTGTTTTCCCCTCCAGCCGTCAAATTAACAGCCTTGGCAAGCTTTCATTTGCTGGCTAGTTTTGGGTGGTGCTGGAGGATTGCTCCACTCAGTACATTTCCAAGACTGGCTTTTTAACCCAAGCTCTATAAAAACAAACATTTTCTTGTTGTTGTTTGTTTGACGGAAGGGACCTTGGGAAAGCAGATACGAAATTTGCTCTGACTGTATTTTGCCCGCTGAAGGAGTTGGCTTTGAGTTGCATTAGAATAGCAGATTGGCTTCTTGCACAAATCTCCCACAAGCGATGGGCTGAATTGGGAAAAGCTGGTGGGCAGAGGTACTGGAAACAATCTTCTCCTGTATTAGAGCATCCACAGGAGGGACTAATGAAAACTCTGGCCTCGTACTTCCAGACTCCACAGCGAAGCTTTCCAGTTCATCCAGTGGCACAGATCAGCCTCCGACTATGCCATCCTGAGCTTGTGAATTTGCAACATGATTTTTCTCTTCTTTTCCCACAGTCACAGTAATCCAACACCGTGTCAAAGAGCAATTGTAGAATGGCAACCCCTTGCCATTCTCCAGCAGCGCTGGTAGCAATATTTAGCTTACAGAGAAATGAGTGATCTGAACTGCTCTATTGATACAGATGCTGATGCAAGTGGGTTCTAACCAGAAACAGGTGAAAAATTGTCTTTTTTGTTTTATAAAGGTAACCACTCAACCCAAAGGAAGAGATGGGCACTAGGTTTCCTAAACCTTTACATAAAGTCTATAGGAGGGACATCAGCTGAGCCAAGTGCTCCTGAGTCCAGGTCCTTGTTCCTTCGTTATTCTGTGTTTCTGTATACTTATATTTATATATATTAGAATATACATGCTATATATATATGTAGTATTATATATATGTACTGTATATATACAGTTTATTTGCTAAGGAAACTTAGCACAAATTTAAAGTTCTTTCATTGCCTGCCTGCATGCCTTTCTAACTCAAGAAGCTCTGCTCTTGGCATCTTCCTGTAGTACAGCAGCATGTGTGGGCACATCTAGATTGGCAGCTTTGTGTATACTTGGTGCATCTTCACCTTTTGGGGTTTACTTTGTGGCAGAAACCTGTAACGTGCTAGAGACTGTAGGACCCAGGCTTTTGTCTACCTTCTCTATCTTGAGGATGTAGTTTGGAATATTTGCTCATCAGGTGTTTCATTTAAACTTGGTTCTACATGAAAAAGAACCTGTATATCCAACATGCTGCCGTGCCAGGAACAACCAAAGATACAGAGCCACTGCTCAGCCTTGCATTTGTTTCTCACATGTGTTCCAGGACTGCTCTCCTCAAACCTCCTCACTGGTTGTTTTCATCTGTTGCTAGAGCCGTATGTCTCCAAAGGAAGGACCAGCTCTGCCATTTGACAATCCTCCTCCATCTGCTGCTACTGCTCCTATTACTGTAGCTGTGTGTGAAGGCAACTGAGTGACGCCAGGCTTGCAGACACTTCATCAGTCTATCTGTCATTGCTCGTGTGTTTCCAGTAACCCGTGCTAGGTGAGGTCATCACAAACTTGAATTTTAGCACTGGGCTTCGATGGTTTAAGTTTGTTAGGAACAAGAGCGCTGCCATTGGCTATTAGGCTACCTAGAATAAAAATTCACTGGTCATTCAGACCCCCTGTTCTTGGGGAAACAGCTAACTGCTGTTGCTGTGAGTTACCACCCAGATGTGGCCTCTACAAGCCTGCCCTCACCATGATGGATAAGACCATGGACAAAATCTAGACAGATCTATTTCATAGTTTAGTTCTCTGTAGACTAAACCTATGCTCTAGGTTTAATCCTCACCTCCAGCTAGACTTGTATTTCAGTGGAAACGGTAGTCTGCACAGCTGGCCCCAGATTTCATGAGAAGTATAAAAAAAGGAATCAGAGACACTTCTGAAGTTTTCTCTCCTTCTCAATGTGCAATACTAAGGGTAAAACCAGGCATCTCATAGAGCATTGGAGAGGCCAGAAGGTCTCCTTTGCTCTGTGTGGGGTTTTATTGAGATAGATGTGAACTGCACAGCCTGGAACTGTTTGTTTGTTTTAATTTACAAATTAAAAATGCAGCCATGTTTATTTGCATCAGTTGAGGGGTCTTTTTCTCACAGCTGCTTGAAAAGTGGGCTCGAGCTGCCAAGTAAAATAAGGTTTAATGTTACAACGTGCACCGGGAAGGGCAGAGCTGGTAATTATTCTGCAAGCAGCAAGACACTAGTAGGTACAATATCTAGAAATCCATGTGAAACACAGAGCTCAGCTGTGGCTTGTGGTAGATAAGGGACTGAAGCGCAGGAAGGTGTTGAAAATGGCAGCCACCTACAGCAAGTAACCCCGTGACTGTGTAGGTGAGGAAGCCGTGTCCTCGGGGAGGCTCTTAGGAGCAGTTAGCTCTTGCTACACGCTAGCTGCCAACTCACGTCTGGCATTCCCGTTATGGAAAGCTAGTCAGGAGGTGGCTAGAATCCCTGGTTTCCTTTTAGTCCTCTCTTGTCAAGCTTTGTGCCCTGGCGAACACTGGAAAACATGCTTGTTATGTTGGGCGGTGGTTTGCTCCTAAAAATTGATGAGGAGAAAGCTCATCCTCCCAGGTCTGCTTTCTCCTTTTACTGTGTGGACGTGTACAGTCTCTGTGAGGTCTGTGTGGGCTCGGGGCTGGGGACCGCTCTTTGCCTGGGAGGTACCCACAAGCCTGCAGGGAGGACAGTTGTCAGATGGGGTCTGGTTTTTTTTTTTCATCTCTGTTCAATGCCAATGAAGTGGTTTGTGGGGCAGTGATGGCTGGTGTGGTCCCAGCTGTGTTTCATCTGACTCATCTGGTACAGTGGAATAAATGACCAAGATCTAAATGTTGTTAGACTGTGGCTGAATCTGAAAACCCGAGTATCAGTACAGAGAGCGTGGTGCTACGTACCGTATCTATTTACAGACTGATCCCCTGCCTTAGGGGATAAATGCAGGAAAAAGAGGAGGCTCAGAGGCGCTGGACTGTTTGACAGCTTCATGCAGAAAGTTCAGTTCAGATCTTCTGATGCCTACCAGAAAGACACTCTTACCTCTTGTTAATGACAAGGAAACATGGAGGAGTCTGATAGATAGCCCAGATCACAGTCTCCTCTCAAACTGCAGGCTGGTTGTATTGACTGGACTGAATGAGAGAGGTTGTCTGCAGAGCAGTGGACAGTTATTACCTGCATCTGGTAGCACGACAAGGCCTAAGCCTGCCTTCTGTTGCTGGCCCTCCAGCTCAGAATTGTTTTGGGACCAGAATTGAACAAGGCAGTTTACAATAGCTTTGACACCATTTGGGTAGATGAAGCTGGCTCAAAAAGCATCCACCCACTTGCTTAACAAAGCCTCAGGCTCTGAACGCATTAAACTGTTGCTCTGTTGCCTACATGAAGCTTTCCAGGTGGAGTTCGTTTTTGATGTTATCCATCCCCCTTGATGGCTTGTGAGCTGGAGAACTCTGATTCCACCTCCCATCTCTCCTGTCTATAATTTGTATTATAATTTTGGGGAGCCTGCTTGTTGCAAAGTCTTGTGCAGACAAAAGAACGCTCTTCGTTTCAGAAAATATCTCGTGCCCTTTCAGTTGGTCAGTGAGCGAGAAACCAGGAGCAAAGCTTTAATTAAAACCACAGGACCCTGTACATATTTGCTGGAAAACTCCAAGTCCTGTTAAGCACTCCTCTCACAGGGATGCTGAGATGGCCAGCGTTATTGTGAATTCTGTCCCAGTTTTGTCGAAGAACTGGTGATTTGGTGCTGGATTTGACTTGCTGCAGAGATATGAAATTTTTGAGAAACCTTGATTTAAGTTCAGTTTGATGGTATGGAGATTCCAATTCTGAGCCAAGCTTTTTTTTAACAGAACAACAATCATCCCAGCAACAACTACTTTCTTTTTTTAACCAGAAGCATATAATCTTACTTGGAACTTTTCTTAAGCACCACAAGAGTGAAGAGGTGGATATTGCGAGCTTGGACAATTAGCGGCAAGCAAGATTCATGCTTTTTTAGACTTTACTAATGCAGATTAACATGTGTGTATGTTGAAACTTAGAGTGAGTAAAGAACAAACAGCTGTCTGCCATACTGCCAGAGTTGGCTGGGAAATGGCCCAAACACAGAGAAGTCTTTTTTTTAAAAAAAAAAAAAAAAAGAGAGAGAGAGAAAAGTAGCTGTCTTCAAGTATGTTTGAAATAATGAAAAGAACTGATGTGCAAAGCGATTAAGAGATCTTTGAGGATCAAAAGCCTTGATTCAGTTTTGCCAATGGAACAAAACTTTTCATCTGTTCTTATGTGGACCTTAAAGTAGGGCAGAAGGGTGTAGTTTTAAAATTATTTCATTTCAAAATTTACTTTGGGCAGGGGGAAAGGGTTCTTTCTGTTTGTTCTTGCTCTTGTTATTCAGTGTCCTTAACACAAAAGGCCAGCCTGGCTCTGAAATGAAGAGCAGGGTCGTTCTATGAACTGCTGGTTCATTAGTCTCCTTTTGATATGTCAGAACAGTAAGGGACCCTTTTATAGGTTTTTTTCCCTTTCTAGTAATGTCTGTGTTCTTAAATCAAGACATCTTCCCTCATCATGCTGCAGTGGCTGAATCTCTTTCAGAGATTTCCTAACTGGGTTGTACCAATAACGCTCATCTTGAGCAGACAGGGAGTACAGTCAAAAGTTAGATGCGTAAGGAAGCCAGACCCAGAGGTTTTCAAGGCTGTAAGTCCTGCTTCCAGCTCTGTGTTTATTTGGAGCTGGATGCCCCCCGCCAGCTTAACTCTGTGTTTGTTTTCCCTGGTAGCTTCTTGCCAGCAGGACCATGGAGCAAGCGTATCCTTGGGAAGGTTCGATAAGGGAGGCTCAGAAGTGCAAATAGATGGATTCCAGCACTTCGAGCTCATGAGCAATGTGCCTTTTCTTGGGGAAGGGGTGATGGAACTAGAAACAAAAGAAGGCAAAGGGATCTGGGGCTGTGAGGGCAAAGAGAAGAGATGGGGAAGGAGAGGACAGAACTCAGGCATGTCCTTGTCTTTGGGTTTCTGCAGGGGACAGTGGAAGAGCTCCCTCTTCCTGTTCCAGCCTGCTCTAACCATTGCGGAAAAAGCCTTCCTTGCAGGCTGGAGCGTCTCAGTGGTCCCAGCAGCCTTGAGGCAGTGTATTTTTTTTTCAGTATGCATTTGCATACTGGAGGATCCAACAGACAGCATGCATTTGCTCTGCAGGTTCACCAGCGCAGCCCTGCTTGCATCATACACCACCACTGAAGGGTTAGTTTTGAGAGCATTCATGGCTGAGTTGCAGGTTTTCTGGGTTTAATGACAGAAATTGCCTCGATGGTGGAAGTTGTGTGTTGGTCCTGTCTTGTTGCAAAAGAACTGGTGACAGCAGAGAGATTGTGTTTCTGTTGCTGTTGAGGACACTTTATTGAGTAGGCATCTGGTGCTGCAGCAGCGCAGGTGCTTCCTGTGACCTGGAGCTCCTGTACTTCTGGTGTGTGGTTTCCTGACGCGTCAGGTCAGGTGGTAGGTGTGCTCTAACCTAGGCAGTAGGGCATCTGTGATACACTGGTTTAAAGCTGGTTCTCTCCTCTAAAACTTAATTAATACAAGTCATATTTTGTCACCACATGTGCAGCAGAGGTGGCAACTCCCATTTATGCTGTTATGGGAACCACATCCGTGTGCTACACAAACTCTGTCATGCTCTGGTGACAAACCAACAGCGATAGCGGAAACCTGAAAACAACATCAGCAAAAGCTGAAAACTATATTCCCATGACAGAGCAACATTGTCAGTTGGAGGCTGGAAAAGCTTTACTGGTGTAAATTTCCAGCAAGGTGTGGACAGCAGAATGAATTAATCTGCTTTCTTCTTTGCCCCTTTCTAGATTAGCTCTTTCTGTCTGTTCCTAGCACTTCGATATCCATATCGATGGCAGGAATGAAATGTCACCATTGATACAAGCCTGGTGTGAAAGTCTGTAATCACAAGCCATTTCCTGAACAATATGGTGAGTGAAAAAAAATGACCTACTGTGGGCTGGTGATCTGTACCCTCCTGGACTTGAAAGCAGGCATACATTAATTTCCTGCATAGATTAATTTACTGCATAATTCTTACACTGCTCTAACATCATCATGAGCACGTGTCTTTTCAGCATATTATCAATTCTAATATAGCTGTGAGCAGCAAAAGAGAGTGAAGAGAGTCTTCATGCCTGTCTTTGAGGTTAAGGGGTGGAGAGTAGATTGTCCATGTGCTGTTTTGACAGTAGCTTCTCTCTCAGTGTTCACGTAAATAGTTATTTTTAGGAAGATCATATATATTTCCCAGTAATTGTTTTAAATGCATCAAAGAGCTCGCTGACATAGCCTGTGATTTATGGGTTCCCGCTACTTTTTAATAGCTGAACTTAAATCCTGGATTCACTGAAGCCATTTGGAAAATTGGGATTATTCCAAGCTGGAGCGAAGGGAGGGAGACTGGTATTTTGCCAAGATCAGCAGTGATTCATTCCCACATTCACATGCTCAGCATCCAGTGAAGGGCAGAAGCTGGGAATGTTGTAAGGAGAGCTAGCAAGAGATTATCATGTTGAAGGTGAATGTGCCCTACTCACTCCCTCTGCTGCTAGATAAGGTCTTCTGAATGAGAAGGACCAAATTCTGTCATGTTTTTTTTGCCTCCTCTCTAAAAGCTGATTCATTTGTAGACTCCCCAAGCCAACCAACTCGCCTCCTGTCTGTAAGGCATAGAAAGAACTGTCCCAAAGAATGTCCTCTTAGGGCTGAAGGACTGGAGAACACCTCAGGATAAATATACTTTGGAAATCCCTTACAAAGAGATGTTTTAGTGACTGCTTGGAATGAAGCCATGTCTGTATCAGGTTAGCCCAGCAGCCTCTGGCAGTGTGAGCAGGGGCCCTGAGGGACCTCTGAAGGGACAGGGTGGACCCAGGACTCATTGCTGCCACATTCTGTCACGCTCCAGTGTTACTTGCTCCCTGAAGACCTTGTGTGAGAGGTGATCACAGAATAAAGTAGATTGGTGATAGTATAATTTAGATTAGGTGATAAATCTCAAAGTAACATAAAAAGTGGAAAGCTTGCTGTGGTCTAAGAGTTACCAGGCTTTGTTTAGCCTGAGGACAGTTGTGCTTTCACTGCCTGCCCCAGGGTTCAGACTCCATCTCCTAGGACATACAGCTAGACAAATAGTCACTAATACATGGCCGTGAGGAATGAAAGGGGCTGTCTGTCCATCCAGGAGCCTGTCCTTGTTCTGTCCTTCCCTTGTCTGTGCTGATCCAAGGGGCTGTGCTCCAACTGCATGTCCAGTAGCCACGGCCGTGCTTATGGGGAGAGCGAGGCTTTTACAGCAGGGCAGCTGAAATACTTCTTAGCTGTGAGCCCCTTGGGAACTGTCTTTCCTCAGAGAGATCTGTTCTCCTTGTCCTTGGGCCAGCTGACAGTGGAGTAACATTTCTCATCATGTTTCAGTTCTCCCAGCCCTGGGAGAGAGGCGTGAGGAGATGGTAAAGTAAATGGAGCCAAGCATCCCGGCATGGCTCGGTCCTGGCAGAAAGGAAAGGACTATTTTTTTTCTCTCCCCTGCAGAGCAGGGGCGCAGCCACAGTGTTTTCTTCCTTTACTGACGTGATCAACCCTGTTGCGTATGTTTGAAATACAATAACTCAGAGAGCACTGATCGGGAGGCAAAAATAAGCAATTTTATGTTTGTGGATAAGAGGCAGTAATAAACCCCTGAATTTCCAAACACATAGAGGAGCATTGACATCTAAATGCCAGAAATTCTAAGCCCTTACCTTGCTAATTCATGTGGCATTTGGAGGGGCTGTGGATTTTTATTTCATCCTGGCATTTATGGTATTTCCTGCCATTAGTATAGGAAAACCCTTGTGTGGTAAATGCTGGCTTTTTCCACCGTTGGTGGCAGCCACTGAGACTTGGGTTCATGAAAGGCAAAACCATCCTTTTCAATGCTGAAGGATCTCTGAGGTACCTGGAAAGGAAAATCTCATTGGGGTTGAATAAGGATGTTGGTGACTGGGTGCCAGCTGAACAGCTCTGAGCAGACTCAAATCTTCCCTTAAGATCCAAGAGTCTGGGGCTTAAAATTCACTGGGAGGTTTCAAAGGCTGTAGCTGGGAAGTACTATTGATAGTAATTTTATGATGACCTCTTAAAAGTAATCTGTGTATGCAGGTTTCAGGTACAAGTGTTGGCCCTGGGTCGGTAACCAAGCCTTCAGAAATTGCTGTTTTTATTGCAGATTAAATTGTAGATTGGGCCATTTAGATTTGTAATGGAAAAATATTAGCCCATGTACTTTTCCTCCTCTCCACCCTCTATCATCAGGGCATGTATCAAATTGCACTATCTGGCAGGGAGTTCCAAATGTTATTTGAGAAGAGAGAGGAATGCAAGCGATGTCAGCAGAAAACAGCTGAGTAGCGGTTAAATTTCTTTGGCCTGAACTTGCTCCGCAGGGAAAAAGAAACGCAACAACTGGACTTGTTTCATTTCACCCCAGCACAAACCACCCTTTGGAAAGAGATGATGTTTGTGAGCAACTTCTCAACAGAAGCTGGGGTTTTGGGATGCTGCTAGGTGGACAAATCCTGCTCTGCTGTGGACGTGGCAGGTTGAGCTCAGCAGGGCCAGCACTGGCCACCATCCCTCAGTGAAGGCACTGGACTGCCCTGGGTATCACTGATCCCTTGTGCAGCTGGAGCCTGTTACTTTAGAGGGGCAGGTTTAGGTTGCATCTCCATGGTCTGCTAAACTTTTTATCTACGTTGGCTTTAAAGAGAAAAGCCTTAAAAGCTGGCTCAAGTGAACTTGCGCAGTGCTGCAAAACAGCAGCGGAGGTGCGTGCAAGGATACTGTTAGCTGAGAAGTTGAGCGGAGTTAAATGGTACCCTTAATCCCCTTGATACTGGCCGAGTCAAGTTAAAAGGTCTTCCCCACTTGGGGTGAAGGCTTTGCACGTGTAGATGTGGGTTCACGTAAGGGCAGTGCTGTGTCTGCTGAACGAGCCCTCTTCTCTGCTGGCATTTGCTTTATTGCTGAGGGAAGAAGTCACTGCTGCGGTGCCTTGTGTCACAAGCTGGGGATGTGTTTTGAATTTTTGATTCATGGAGGCTTTTTAAATTAAAAAAAATGGAGCCAGCAAACAGCTAGAAGCAGAATGGCTGAACAGGAGAAGGAAGCAAAAGTAAATATAGCGCTTGGTTTTCTTCTGTTGGTCAGTCTACAGTGTCATCTGACTTCTTTGCCTTGCACTCCCCATTTTAGGTGGATTTTGCCTGGTTATTCACATAGAGATCCCTATTTTTATTCTCATCCTTACAGCTGTTGTAAGCTACAGGACGTTGCTGTGCCCTGGCATGATCCTTCTTGTCTAACTGAGGTTTAGGGTACCTTCCCTTGCCGTGTTCTCTAGTCTGCCCCGTTTCCTGCCTCTGGACCGCTCTGATGGGACAGCTTGGTCTCCTCTAGGATGAAAACCCAAGTGAGCAAGGGAACAGGAGCTGCTTTTCTCTGATTCCTCCTCAGCTTTGTTACAGCTCCCAGAGGGAGATTTTCAGCAACAGCTACACAACAGTCCTACGTAGATCCTTGAGTCAGATTTTAATTTTTTTTCTGGCCCTGATCTCTAGGGTTGTGTGAAGCCTAACCGGTGTCTGTGCTTCACAAACGTTTCATATTGAAATATTTTCCAGGTGTAGTGCCCGAAAAGGATCAGGTCTTTGACTTCATTGACTTCAGTAGGAGTTACACAACTGTCATTACAGAAAGTGCGGATGGGTGTTAAAGCCCATTTAGGGAGGTTTTGTAAATGCAAAAGGAGCAAAACAGACCAAAAAAAGATGTATTTTCTACTATCCTACTTCTGTTGCAGTCAAAGGAAGACACCCCCCCCCCCCCCCCCCCCCCATTAATTTCAGTAAAAGGAGAAATAAAGTGTAAATCAGGAAATCGAAGAAAAATCAGAAAATTTGTGCATGAGGCTTTTTCTCAGAAGTATGGAATAATTGCATAAACTGAGGAAATATTCCTGATAGTAGAAATCTTCACTCTACACTAGAAATAGTGTGGCTGAATATTTTTTGAATGTAAAATTATTCAAAAAAAATTTAGGAATAGGTTTTCATAAGTGACTGCAGGAATGACACCAATGTATTGAAACAGTATCTTCAAGATCCTAACCAAAATCCTATTTAGTGCTCTGAATCTTTTCTGTGTGTAGGTATTTTCTCTCTTCCTCAACCCAGTTGTTGGTGCACTAGTTATATTGCCTAGTACAGCCTTCTAAAACAGATACATTATGTGCATGCAAATTGGTAGGAGGCAGCTTGCCTGTAAATACTCTGCTAATCATTACAGATTCCATGGTTCATCAGGACTCTGATGCCTAATTGGCTGCGGGATTGCCTATAACTCTCAATAGCCTGATTCAGAGCAATAGAAATTGTTGAATCTACATAATAAAGCGAGTGTGATGAAAGGTGAGTGCACACCTACTTTATATGGCATTATCCTTCTCATCAAGGTCAAAGCTTTTTTTTTTTTTCCTTCCAGATATACATATTCATAGAGTCTGTGCACAACTAATGAGTCGGAAGATTAGTTGGTTGTGGATTAAGAACAAACCCTACTGTTCTTCTAATTAGATTGAAAGTTACTTAGTTCATCTGATTAGAATTCTGAATTCAAAACAGCTAACGCACTGGCACGGTGCTCCTCAGCAACTTGCAAAATCAGAGTCACTGGATTAACAGTCTGTTTCATCCAGTCCCCCCAGATCTGAGAGGCCAGTGCTGCTTCCTAAGGACCACCAGAATCCCCCCAAGATTTCCACAGGAGGAGATTGACCCAGGGCAGAGGGGCCATGCTACCAGGGTTAGCTAGCACACAAGATCATAAGCCAGGATCAATTTTGTGTCAGATTTTTAAAATATTCTAGCAGGGACATAATTTCTAGTCCCCAGTAATAGGCATATTACCTGAGGTACTGAGATAAGTTCTTTGTCTTGCAACTGCCATGCATTAAAATGTCTGTCTTTTCAATGCATACTAAGGTATATAATTGGCAGCCACAACTCAAAGAAATCCTTGCCCTAAGCCCCAGGGTCACCGCACTTCCCATAAGCTTGGAAGCAGTTGTACTGGTCCCAGGGCTGTGGCATCATTAGCCTTAGAAAAACTTGAGACAAATGGCCAGGTCTAACAATAGGAGTGAGCTTTGGAGTTAGATTTGATTTCCTGTTGCTCTGCTGTCTTGTTTTGGGGAACAAATCCTTATTAATGCTTTCTCTATAACATCCTTGCTTCCACCGAAAGGATCCCTGTGTGCGTTATTTTCCTGACTTGAGCTTCCTCCTGCTCCCCAGCCGCGCAGCTGCTCCTGCTCCAGCTGCCTGCGCGAGGAGTTTTGGCAGAGCTCCTTAATGAATGCTGCTCCAAGATGCTTGGCTTAACTTCATGGCACCCATGAACATTTGTCCTTTCCCTCTAATCTTCTGAATTACAGGAGTGTTGGGTATTTGGGCTTTAGATCCTTCCTGGTTTTATTCAGGTGCAGAGAAGGGAGGGTGATAGAGGATCTGTGTAAATATAAAGAAAAAAGATAATGGTTTGGAGCTACGTTGTCCTTGTTCTTTTTTTTTCGTGTGTGTGTGTGTGCATGCATTTATTTTATTTTAACTTCTCTGTTTGAAGGAGGGGAAGGGACCACAGGGTCTGACCTAGGTATTTAACAAAAAGAGTACTGAATGAGAGAATTTCAAGAAGTGCTCATAGGTGTATTAAAATAGGATAAGATTCCTGTTTTCTTAATGAAAATGAGAGGACTGTGTATCTTTCCACAACAGATATGAAACAAAGAGAACTCAGAAATGTGTTGGCATTCAAAAGAGCAGGAAAGTAACACTGTTCCTGTCACTGTTAGAAGGTTAGAATCCTGCCTGGCAGCCTATAAACTATTTAAACGATCCTACAGAAATTCTACTTACTGAATCATCTTTAGGATTTATAGCTAAATCCTTCACCCCAGTTGAAGACCCAATGTACTCACAGCCCTGCCGGCAAATACACCTTAATGAGGGAAAATTGTAAAACAGGACTGAAAAAAAAAAAAGCCCTCTTCAGCAGAGGTCCTTGCTGCAGTCCTCACTTCACATGGCCATTGAGATGATGGCAGCTGTGCTGCTGTGATCATATGTGACCTAGATTTTCCTCACAGTAGTCCTGTGCTCTCCCTGATCTTGCGTAGGCCCGAATGAATTGAATAGAAGCATTTCTGGATGCTTTCAGAGAGCAGTGATATCTTTTTCTTTTTCTCTCTCTCTTTTTCTTCAAACCACAGTATCTGTTCCCTTGTGGTTTTCTCCTTTTGCTCTCACACAGTGGTTGTGAAAGAGGACAGGGCTGGCGTATAGGTTTAATTTGGGTAATGGTGGATGGGGAAATCAGGGCAGGTAGGATTCCTCCTTGGTGTACTGCGACATGGCAGAGTGTAAAACTCAAGTTTGTGGATTTTAGCACTGATCACGTACAAAGGGAGATAGGAGGGCTGTTGGGGAGATTGAGGGGTGAGACTAGAGCATCAGGAAGCCCTGAGTTTCTGCACTGACCACAGGTCTGAGCCTGGTATCAAGAATGCTTTTAGGTACCGTTCGCATAAAGCTCTCCTGCCTGAGCTCAGAAATTACCCTAGTGCAAGCTCCTAATTCTAAAAGTTGGATACATTTAGCTCCTCAGTGCATGCCCAAGCTCTTGTTAATGCTGTTTGGCTGGATTAGGTGCAGGCAGGAATAAGCTCGTCACATTACAGCACCCGGCAGGAAGTCTGAAACTATCCCTGGCTGCTGCTACGGAGGCTGCTGGTCCTCAGACCCACTCTCCTCCTGAACGTAGCTTTGGAATTCCGACTTCCTAGCTCTGACACCAATACAGTCTCTTTACATGAACAAAAATCACTCCATTTGGAGGGTCTTGGTTAAGGTATTTGGAGGAAACTAGACAGGTCTGGTTTGAATTCCCTAGAGGGGACAGCAAGGCCTTGCTGCAAAAAAGGCTGCAGCAATCCGTAGGGCAAACCACTAGTACTTCCTTCCTTCCATGCAGATCCTGCTCAGTCTGTTGAAAATTCAAGTTTCCAGGATTGAATGCAATTTTTTTTAAACTTAAACCAAGCAACTAGCACTAACAGTCAGAGTCCAGTGGAGAATTTAAGATGCTGTTCTGACAGGCACAAAAATAAACACTTATTCTCTGCTCAGTTCATATGTAGAATGAAATTGTAGTGATCCCATCATCTGCTTTGCAGAAAGCTGTGAGGATGACTTTTCTTCAGTGCTGTCTTCAGTTACAGAGCTGTTCTGACAGTGGCGAGTGAGTGTTATAGGTGGTGGGTGGGGGTTCCTTCCGAAATTTTATATAACGCCAATGTTATCTGTTCCTGTGATTGACTTGACACATGAATTTGAAACAGTTGGAGCTTCTCTCCCACTCTGGTGTAGCAAACTGGATGTGAAAATGACACTTCCCCCTGGGAGCTGATAGTTTGCTGTTCGGTGCATGGTGTTGTGTTCCTTTGTTCGCTGAACGTGGCACTTGGCAAGTGGCTTTTGCCACTTCAGGGTTGTCAGTTCTGTCTGCTAAAGGCCAAGATAAAGCTTCACAAAAAGCCTTTCACTCCAGACAGATCTTCTCTGTAATGTACTGACTCAATGACACAGGAGCCAGGAGCTTAGAGGTGGTTTGGGATTTTTTTATTTTTTTTTTTTCTGCCCCAAAGTGTGCACTCTCCCCTTGTCATGCTTTTTATTTTAATGTGGTATTTCCTACCCTGCTGTAAACACCAGGGTGGTTTTTGTCTTGTGACTCGGCAGCACTTTGCCATGACATTCCTTTCATAACGCGTTGCTGATAGCACTAGATGTGCTGCTGGCTGCTTCCAAGCCTTATCAGAGGGTTTGTACCAAGAGCACTTAGATAATCCCATGAGGGGATGCATTAGCAGTAAGAAACCTGTATGAAGCACTGTGGTGATACATTTGCGACAAAGCAGTATAAAATACATGGGAAGGAATTTGTGGACCTCCAGAAAGCTGTGATTTCAGTACAGCATGATGAGGCAACATGTATGGAGTGTCCTGGTCCATAATGGCCTTGTTTCATTTGTAAAGTGACCTCAGGTACTTATTGACAGCAGAGTGCCAAGGGTGCAAAGCTGGGCAGCAGCATCTGTCCTTCTGAAGCCCAGCGTGAAACGCACGTTAGACATTATAAATGTAACAGAAATGTGAGAAGTATTCATACCAATGAAAGTCACTTGGCTCTTGTTTTTAGTTGAAGAAAACAGAATTTGTCATAGGCTTCACAAAGGTGTCTGAAGACTTAAGAGATCCTCAGCAGCCATGACTTGATCCGTCTTAGTAGAATTTGCAGCTCTGCCTGTTGAGGTGAAGCCTCACCGGTTTTCATTGAGTTTTATTCTGTTGTGTTATTCCTTACACACCAACAGCACAAGGAATCAGACATGAATTTCAAATTATATGCAAATGTTCTGACCGAAGTCATAAATAGATATTTTGGCTTGTTTTTACTGGCTCCTGTAACACAGAATACAAATCACAGGCCATCCAAAGATACTGGATCCTATTCTGTGCCCCGTGCTTTTTCCCTGCAATTTGGCAGTTGTCTGAACCTCAGCTTCTAACGGGGGAGCAGGGCTGATACACAGAGGGACAAGGCAAAAACCATAATTCACGGTCAAACAGGAATGAAAGGAAACTCTTGTACTGAAGGGACCTCTCCTGTGTATTGTGTCGGGACTGTCACAACCTCCAGCTGCCAGAACAACCTCGAGGGCAGTGGGATCAGTATCCAAATGCAGGAAGATAGCAGTAGTAGGTAATGAATCTGCAAAGCTGGAGATACAATGCATGCAGTCCAACTGCAGATCCAATTATAATCAATGTAGGTTGTTTTAGGGACTTTGCAGAAACCAGGCTTTGACTTCACAAGATGAAATGAGAAATTTAACAGGAATGAAGAAAGGCGTTACCACGCTATTCATAACACTCCTTGTTAGAAGCTGCCAGCTTCTTCCTGCATAACATGAAGGAAGCTACAGGTGATGGAAAAATAAATTGGTCCCTGTGGGCACAGTGATTTTGACTATACATGTGTATTAGAGATGAGGCCGATGAACTGCAGGTGAAATGACAGCAGCGGTACAGGGGAACCTGGTCTGTGTCAGCGATGCTGGAGAGCTGCTCAGAAATGGTCAGGGAGTAATGCCACATTTTATTCAAGCTGAGGCTAAAATAAACCCTTCCAAGAACACTGAAGTTGCTTGTTGGAAGAGTAAATGGCAGATTGTGTGAATGCTTCTGAATTTTTCTGCCCCCTTCTCGCAGTTATATCTTGCAGTGTGGGTCTTGCTGCAGCTATAGGAGAACACTGTGGTACAATGAAGAATTGGATGTAGTTTTCTACTGGTCAAGCCAGCTCCTCATTGCTGGCTCATCTTCTTGTATGTGCTTTTGAAGCACTGAGTTGTACGTGGTACTGAAAAATGTCTGCAGCTTTTAAAACCCTCCGTACAGCTTTGGCTTCAGTCTGAAGCACAGTTACGTGGGCAGGGAGAAAATGTTCTCTGAATGAATCCACTGAAAACAAAGCGCCTGTCCTGTAATAGTTGGGATTGGAGAATAACAAACTAATAAACCAAAGCCTTTAATTTCTTCTCTTCTTGTAGATTGCATGCTGAAAGCTTCTGAGAAGTGCCTCTGTCTCTCAGCCACAAGCTAGTAGCAGAGACGATCTTATAGTTTGCATTAGTCAGATGTGCTGACAAAGAAATATTTGCTGGGTTTGCCTGGAGGATCACAGCTGGGGTAGATTTTAAATCTCATTGGACATGGCCAAAGTTTTTCAGTAGCTTTGCCTTGTCTAGAATAGGGCTATCTAGAGCAGGATGCTTCTGACCACCACACTGAGACTCTCTAGTCTCGTGAAGGCCTTCTGGCCTGTAGTTATCCCTGGATGTTTAGGACCATGTAACATCGCAGAGCTCCTGCCACAGTCATGTGGCCATAGAAAGCAGCCGTGACTGGGCTATGGGTACTGGACTTACATGCTTTTGCCTGGACTGGTGTGAGATGGGTGAATGGTGACAGACAGGGAGGGAGCAGGCTTGTCTGGAGGACCTGGGTTTGCTTTCCAGGATGTGAAAGCAAAAGATGTCCAAGCAAAATCTGAGAGATCTGAAAGCTGCTTTCATCTCTGGCTCTGGTGCCCAGAAAAAACTCAGTGTGGCCAGATCTTGTTCGCGCTGCAAGTTTCCAAGTGAGCTCAAGGTGAAAGACAGCTTTTTTCAATCCTGTGCCCATGAAGAGCCCAGTCATGGAGAACACTTTGCTGATTCAATATATATAAATTATATACATATAAATAAAAATAGAAGATCATCTTGCTATCTAACAGAACTTAGCACCTCTGTTCTCTGCCCTTTCAAATGGTGTCTTTTTATCTTTCCTGTGGCTAGTTTTGAGTTTACAGCTTTACATCCAATAGATTTTGTGATCCATGGACATCTTTTTGAAGCTTCTCTCAGCTCTGTTACAAACATGAAAGTTGTCTCTTACACGTCAGGTGTACAAGGCTAATGACTAAATGGCAGAGAAGAATGGGCCTTAGGGGGTTAATTTAGTGCCTTCTTTCAAGCTGCAGCACATGATGCTTCTCTTTAGTAACAGGACTCTAAGCTCACCTAGCGTATGTAGTCTGTGCTCCTTCTGATGAGTCTGTAGGCTCAAACCAGTTTAAGGAGTAAAACGTCCCCTTCCAAGGGAGGTCAGCGTGTGTTCATGGTGCTAGAAATCACCTGGGTGCTAAAGCAGTGCTTGAATTATAACAAGAAAGACTGGAAGTCTTGATCTGAGTGTTCAAGTTCATATGAAAATCAAACAGGCCCCATTTCATCTATGGAAAGAAGAATTTCCATGGCAGCCTGAAGGCCAATGAAATGACAAGAATTGCTATCCGTTTCTCCAGGCTGATTTGGTTTTGTTGTTTATTGTATTAATCATGTGCTCTACACCCCTGGCCCCCCAGATTAACGGCAAATTGACTACACAAAGGATTGCTGTTCCACTCATGAGGTGTTGGGTCGTGTTTTGGCAGTACCGTTCTCTTCTTCCGTGGCCTCTGAACTCTTGCCTGGCTTTCCTCAGTCTTCATAAAATCACTTGTCCTGCTGGCCACATCCAACAGCTTATCCGATCCCTAAGGGAGCCGATACATTCCCTTCAAGTTACACAGCTCTGCCATCTCTGTTCTACTCTCCTTCTCTTTTCTTCCTCACCATCTTTGCTCTGCACAAATTGCACCCAGAATGGAACAGTAGATTTTGCACAGAGGAGAGATCACACGGAGCTTATCTACCAAGTTGTTGTTTCTCCCTGAAGCTGTTTCTTTCGCTGTCACTTTTCTCCCCAAGCTCTGTAGCCCAAACTCTCCCTGGCCTCCACAGACTGAGGACAGAGATAGCATGAAAATGCTGCCTCAGATCAATGTTTTTTTTTCACTAGTCCTCTTCCTCAGTCTCCATATTTTCTCTGTCTGGATTATTGCATTTGGGGACAAAGATTTTTTTGATACTGTGTAGATAATACGATGGTGAAATACAACATTTGGTAAGTGGACAACTTGTAATCTTGTCTTCACAGCTCTTTTTCTTCTGCTTACATCTTGAATGTGAGATTTGGATTTGCACATTTTCCTTCCTCTACAGCACAGCCACCCTGGTACAAAGCATTGGCTTTGTTGTATGTAACAGGTACTAGAAAGTTGCTTAGATCTTTATTTCTGAGCTTGGCACAAATAACGTAGCATGAACATTTTCAATGCTGTTCTCATTATGAAGGTAGAGCTTTTCCCTGGAACTCTGCAATCATTTTTAGAAAAGAATTGGGAGCAGTAAGAGTGAGTGACAGCTCTCCCCTCAAACCTTTTTTATTAACTGACAAGAAAAGATGCCATTTGCTTCCTTTGCAAATAAACTGGACCAAATAGTGCTAGCGATGCCTCAAAATATCATGTTAGAAGTGGTAGTAAAAGGCAGCCCTTGTATCTGTGGAGAATGGACGTTCTTATTCAGTCTTAGTTGTGATGAGAAACTTACCTTCCAGACCTGACTACACAACAGGCTATTTTGAGAAGACAGTCCCTTTACATTGCTTGACTGTTCAAGGCTTTAAAAATACATATATATTAAAAGTAGGCAGAAAGATTGCATTACAAAAAATCATGCATGCAAATGAAAGCTCCTCCAATCTTTGAAAAATCTTCCTTAATGTTATATAATAAGAAATACATAACTGTGCCTATTTTTACCGTAATTTGCTTTCATTTGATGACACTCAATAGTAAGATTTATTATTACCCACATGGAAAGTATCCCGCCTGGGGGTGGTTGAAATAGATCCTGCAGACAAGTCATCAATCAGCTCGTGTTTATCTCTTCAGAGATCAGTGATATCAGTGGCAGGAACAATTTCACCCAATCCAAGACTATTTACTGATAATAAAAGGAAACGTTTATGTGGATTTATGCTGCATCTCTCACCAGAGGTCACACAACGTTTTTGCAGGAGGGCTGATTTATTGAGCCTCCTTTAAAGATGAGGCGTGGAGGGCTCAGAGGTGCCCGAGCTCCCTGCTCAGGCATGGGCAGGGGCCCTTGCTCTGACACATGCTCTGCCCATTGCTCTCTTGCTGGGCGAGGGTTGAGGTTTTCTGTGTAGGGGGTGGCTTTTGGACAATACTGGTCTCCCTGTCCCCGTTGCTAATGAGTTCAGCTAAAAGGATTTAAGACTAACGCAGACCAAAAGACCCTTTATGTCAGAAGAATAGCATGCAAAACGATTGTCTTACATTTCTAAGAAGTGAACTGTAGCTTCTAACTTAACTCCGCTATCTTTTGAAAGCAGCAGGTCTTACATTTGTGTCCCTGATAGCGGTTTTTCAAAATTCCATGACAAAATTCAGTGTGTTTATAGGTATCGACTGCAGGGTTCAGGGCAAAGATCTTTTGTCCTTGGGGCAAAATAACAACCCTGACTTTACCTAGGATTTGCCTCTCAAGTGTAATCAGTCTTGGAACTAAGATTGCAGTTGTTATTTAACCCGTGTATGACAGAACTTTTCTTTCTCTTGCTTTTTTTCTTTGTAGAATTCAATATTTCTGCTTACTGGAAACAAAGAGCACATTGAATCACAACATGAAGTGTATGTTTTTTAAAAAGTTATAAAGGGTCCTTTTTTGTTTGATTTTTATGGTTTTGTCTAAGGAAATTTACTGGAACGTTCATTTCTGTTTGAGAGGAAACTTTCTCTATGTGGACAATAAAGATGTTAAGATCAGGATGAATGTCTATGGGAGATAATAATAGTGAATAAAAAAATTGCAGCAGTCCAGTACTCATATTTTCCAGGAACTGCAAGAACTCAGTTCTGGGTTGTGTTTTATATCTAAGCCCCATTGTTCCTGGCTGGGTTCTGAGTCTGTCAGAAAGACTTCTTCTTTGTTCCTTTGAGCAGCTTCAATCTGAAGCATTTGGACCAGTTTCATATTTTAAGCAAATTTTTTAAGATATACATTTATTTTCATTCTTCCAGCTTTAGAACGTAAAGCAAAGCATCTTTTTGCTATCTCCGGTTGATCATGAGCAGAGTATGTTGACACCAGTAAAAGTAACTTGACCTAGGATGAGCCTGTGTGTGGGATGGCCAGCAGTTATCAATGGTACGTGATACGTGCCATTAATATATTGCTCCTCTTATGCCAGGGAACATGCCTTGTGAGGCAATGCAGCGCTGGCGAGAGCTTCACCTCGGGCATCCTGATAGCCTGTCTGTGTCGTGGCGATGCTGACTGTCCAGGCTGACGTGATTTGTTCTCCCGAGAGATACAAGGTGGGTGAGAACACTTTTTTTCCCGTTGATGCAGTTGCACTTGGTAACAACAGTAACACGCTTGCAGTGTCAGGGCCAGAACTTAGTTGTGCCCTCTTACTGGTGAATACCCTAGGCGGGCAGTAGAGGTCTTTTTCTTTTCTTTCTCAGTCAATATGGTATTTTTACTAAGCAAGTGGTACTTCAGCCATGAAGCACTGAGGGTGGCCGACCCTCTGACGCTTTGCCATTCACCCTGGCCACGTGTACGAGCCTGGTAAGCAGGTTTCTGTTCACTGATGGGATTTGGTAGTGGGTGAAGTTACTCTCCTTGTAAGAAAAGTTATTTGGGAATGCTGTCGCTCACCCTTTTAATGCCCACCAGTTAAACTTCTTCCCTTTCAAAATGCCCACACAACATCTCCTGGCCCAGCCCAGCACACACCTTTTGCCTCTATGGCTGTGTTTGTTCTCCAGCATCACATCATGTGTGAAACAGTCTTTCATACCAAGAGCTACCAGAGCCCTAGATTTCTGTGTCACACCATATTTGTAAGCCCAGCTCTGCTATTGACAGATTGCTGGTCTGTGAGACGGCTGTGACAATACAACCTGGCAAATATTAGCCTGGAAAATACTCAGGAGCTTGTTGCCGTCGGCAAACCTGGGGTTCCGAAGAGGTCATTGTCAGCAGCATGCGGGACGAAGGCAGCCAGTATGATCGTGTTAGTGCTAGCACGGAGCATGAACTCCTGAGAGGGCACTTGGCACTGGCTTATGCTCAAGGGCAATTGTTGGAGCAGCTTGTGAACAGGCAGCTTGCCAGCTAGATGGGCATAGCTGTGGACAGCTAATAGACCGTGTGTGTGCGCAGGGAAGGCAAGATGCACAGCTGGGAAATGGGAAAGATTTCTATAAACTTCTGCTCTGAGGGGTAAGAGTACATTCAGGCAATGCCAATCCGTGGAGGAGTAAATAAATGATTTCTGGCAGCTAAGACAGGTTCTTAGTCCGGCTGAATCTGACAGAATGCTGTGGGGGAGAACTGGAGATGTCATGGTTAATGAGTATGGAAATTATATCAGTAGCTTGGCCATCTAGGTTTTAAATGTTGTCAATCTCTAACATGCAATACTTCACTCTAACATTTTCTGGCTGCCTAGTTTAAGGCATAAAAGCAGCCAGCCTCTCTGTAACGAGTCGGTATCTATAGACAGCAAGCTGTTGATAGCGAAGCAGAAATCTTGGCTTCGTATCTCAACAAGTGAAGTTGAAATTAATCAAAAAGGATGGTGGGCAGGAGGAGAGGAGGAGTTGTTTTCTTTTGTTTTCACATCTTTGATTTACCTGACAAACCAAATTGCCCATGATTTTTCTGTCTCCCTGCTAGGCCTGCAGGAGCATTGTCTCAATTCCTCTCTTCTCAGCTGTGTGCTCCCCAGCTCATGAGCTATGCAGTGACCCTCTTGCCCAGCTCATCTTTGCATCCTGGAGTGGATTTAGAATCTGTGCCATGAATGCTGGGAATAAAGCACAACCTATTTACTGTAAACAGATTGCCAGCCAACATTGCAGTCCAGCAAGGCGTAATTACCAAAACTCCAAGACAGAGGTATTGTGTATCTTTTACCTGGTGTATGGAAAGGATCCTCTTCAAGTCTAATGATTCTGTGGCTGTTGCAGACATCCAAGTGGGCCTTGCTGTCTCCAGAAGAGACAGAAAGTGACTCGGGGAAGGCAGAGTGTGGAATCTGACACTACCGTGTAATTGAGGAAAAAGAGGCCGCATGCATTATTTATGAGCAGAAGGCTGGGCTTAATGTTAACAAGTGAGAAGAAAGTGGCTTCAAAACACTTCACTTTCTGCTCTTCCATGTAAGAAAGGCTTCTGGTTTAAATTGCTTGCATTTTAGAGCAGGAGGGAGACAGAGCTGTTATTTATACCGTGCCTTATTTTGTGTGTGCGGTATTCTACAAGGTTGAGGGAGAGGTAGGGATTGCCCTAAGCAGTGCACTCTGTTCGCTCAGGCTGTGGCAAAGATGTGTCATGCATGCTGCCCTCTAACTAGCTAATCCCAATCCGCTCCAGGCAAAAGATTTCACTGCAAGACAGGAGCCAGCAGAATTGCTACCAATTTGGCATTTCCACTGGGCAGGGACAGTTTTAAAGGGCTGAGGAATCTTCTCTGAATCACTCTATCCACCACATGCCTTGGCCATGTGCTCTCCTTGTCCAGCTTTGGGGTTGGATGAGCTGATCCTGTGGCTTTTGTCCTCTTATGGATCCCTCACCAGCAGGGTCTGTCCTGTCTGGTGTTGGGGAATGTGCTGGAACTGCCATGAGCAGTCCGGCTCTGGCTGTCACAGAGTCTCTCTGCAGCGTCACGCCAATGTGCTAGGGTTTGGTTTTTAGCTGTTTTCTGATGATTTTCTAGAGAAACTAGGCCTGGCTGGCTAATGTCAAGGTTTGCTTTTAATGATGGCAACCTGTGATTATTGCCAGCAAAAAAATACTGTGTTCCAAAGAGCCTGGGATGCGGAGCTGCGTCTCTTCCTTGGAAAACACAGTGTGGGCTGAGGCAGGGCAAGTCCCTCCTTGCAGAGAGATCACCTCCGTTACTGAGCAAATCTTGCCGTTGCTGTCTGCGTGGCACTCACACCTTAGAGGCCCCAGGCAGAGCTGAAACTCTTGCTGGACCTGTTTCCAGATAAGCACATCCACTGAAGACCCCACCACAAAGGGGTAAGGGCTCTTTCTCCCCCTCTCCCCAGTAGATATCCATGACGCTTGCTTGGGTTGGAGTCTGTGGTCGGCATGTTTGCGTTGCAAATCTGGCATGCGGCATTAATCCATGAGCTTGTATTTCTAAAAGTGATATCCTATTGTTTTCTAGAGGTCCCAAAAGGTTAAAAAACCCTCTCACTTTCTTCCCTTTGTAAAGGTCTTTAACTTCTCCTGTCACTGTTTCTGCATTGCAACCTGTTGTCCTTCCTATCGCACAAAATCCCAGTGCTTTTTGCTTCCTGGTGTGATCCCAAGCAGCCAGTACTTTGTTTCTGGGAAGAAAATTAGCCCAGCGGGGTAAGATGAGAATAACAAGGGCTCTGTAAAAGTCAGGAAGCAAAAAGTGAGCACCATTGCACTGGAACTGATGGGGGGAAAAGTGCTCTGTTCCTTGATTTCTAACACTGGCTCATTGATTCTTCTCTTGGTTCAATCAGCAGTTACTGCTTCTCCTTAATCCAGCTTCATAAATACTTAGTGGAGTGGGTTCTCAACAGAAATACCCCTGAGAAATCACAGCAAGGGGGTGGGGGAGAAGCTGAGGAACACTGGGATCTTACCTATGGCCCAGAACAAATGCTTTAGAGCGGGGAATTGCTGTTTCTAATAGGCCCCACTCGAAAGTCACTTTGCAGACAGGTTTGTGGCTGCACAGCTTCTGCGCATGTCCAGAGGGGCCAGGAGACACATACCTGAGTGGTGAGACCAGGAATGATGCGAAGTTTTCCCTGTCCCTAAGATGGTTGTAGCAAAGAAGGTAATGGCAGGAAGGACTAAGGAATAAGGATGATTTTTTGTAAAGGTGGGATTGGAATAGAGCCTGGAGGTGAGGCACAGCGATGGGGGAGGGAGGCAGCCGAGTGGGGACTAGTGAGTCATGCATCCTCCAGCAAGAAGCACTGACTCACTGGGAAGATGATCACTCTGCTCTTCCCTTTCTGCTAAGGCTGAGGAATAGTTCAATTGATGCTCAGCTGTACTCTGCAAGCTTCCTGGTTAGAGAGTGAGATGCAGAAGGGAAGAAGCTGGAGACCTTGGAAAACTGAAGGGAGGGGCAGAGATGAACCCTGGCAAGTGCAGCCTGAGCAGTTGGCATTTCTGCAGAGGGACCTCTGCAGCAGCTGGAGGGGAGAATCTGCTGGTGCATTGGCTGCATGTGGATCGGCTCCTACAGCCGGGCTGTGCACCCAAGTCTTCAATCCTTGTTTGTGTTCCCTTCGCCACAGGGTCAAGGCTTAGGTCCTCTCAGCACTGCTGCTCCCAACGAGGCACACAAACTCCTTGGAGCCAGACTTTGCAGCATTCCACCCACCTCCGCTGCGGATTCAAGTGAAGTACAATCAATGGCGATGTAGTTCTGATGTTTGTTATCTCCTGTCCAGCTCATATTGCTTAACAGATGAGGACAGCCACCACTTAACCTGCAGTATCTCCAAATGTCTAAAAGAAAATAGATCTTTTTATATCTTGTGTACGCAGGAGGGGAATTCTGTGTGGCTGATAAAAGGGACCAGAGGGCCATGGGCTTTCCTTCTCTGAAAAAGGAGGTAAGAAAATGTCGAAAAAGAATCCAAAATGACCCTAAAGGCTGATTTGCACTCATATTGTTACAGCTTGAAAGAGATTTCTTATGAGCAAAGTGTAAAGAGCCCCTAATACACAATGTGGTGTTGTAATTATTTCCAAAGCAGCGAAAGACTCTGAGTGTGTTTGTGCAGCGAGCGTTGAGGACAGGGGCCGTAACTGCAGAGAACAGCCAGTCCCAACTCTGGGATCAGAAAATGTGATAGTGACTGCAAGTCAGTGCTGCAATTTTCTTTCGCTTTACAAGTTTTATGCTGGTAATGTGAAGTAATTAACGAACCAGAGCAGTGCTGCAGAGGGGGAATAATTTCAATGCTCTTTTTAAAGACGCTACTAAATCAATGGGGCAGTTTAAAAAGGAATGATAGCCTGGAGATTAGGAAACTTAATACAAGAAATTAGGGTTTTGAGAGTGATCGAATCTCAAGTAGGCACGTGCGTTGTGATCTGCTGCGTGGGCATTTGTATGTTTGGCAAACACTGGCAAAGGCAGAACTTGCTGCCTTCTAGGCCTAACGAGTCAGACTTCTGCAATCTTGGTCAGAAGTGAAGATCCCCAGAACTTGGAAAAGGCACTGAGAGATGGTAAAGCAGAAGCTACGCTCCTGCTTTCCACTGTGCAGGAGCAGTATTTTTCCACTCCTGTCATAGGTCTTCTGACTACCAGCTACATAAGCGATGTCTACATGGTCTTTTGAAGGCAGATATGAGCTTACTCTGGCTGCTGTCCAAGAGAACCAGAAGCCATGTAGCTGCAGCTAATGTGCTACATGCCCAAATTACCGTGGCCTGCTGAGAGGCAGGATATTAGCTTGGGTTTAGGGCTCTGGCCAGCTCAGACCATGGGTAAAGCAAGTTTCTATCTGCATGCAGGGAAGCATGTAGACAAGGATAGCCAACTTGCATAGGATTTGGAAAGGCAATTTTATTATCAGGTAGGGCCGGATAGCTGACCTCGTGAAGATCCGGCAGACAGAACTTGCTGTGCATCCTGCCCCAAGCACAAAGAGCAACACCACATGGTTGGCCTCAGAGCCAGCCAGCTTCCCAGTGGCCAAAGAAAACTGCTTTGTGGGCTTGATCCAAATTCTGTGGCCTCCAGTTGGCTATCTCCGTTGTAGGCATACCCAGAGTTTCTCCTCTGTTTTGGATGGCAGTGACTTGTTACGGACAGTGAGGGTTTGAATTCAGTCTTCACTGGCTTGGTGAGCTTCTGCGGGAGCTGTATAGTGTGACACCTGATTGTCCACGTGGAATTCTGAGCTGTGAAGGTGTACGTGCACATGTGAGGTGTTTGTGCAGTCCAACTCTTAACTGAGAAGAAAAGCTGTCTGCATTTTGGATGGATATCTTTACTGGTTTTTTTCTTCCTGAAATTTTTTATTGTCTTGATTTTGAAGACTGCTTCGCTTAAGAAATGTCACCATGTATTATTATTTAATATCAATGAAGGAAGCACTGTGGGTGTGTGTACATATATGTGCATACGTACACATGCTATGCATAATACAAGAAAGCAGTTATGTTTATAGGTAAGAACATAAACAAAATTCAGTTTTACTTATCTTAGAATGATATGTAAGATATTAAGGATCCACAGCAAAAACGAAGAATGTGGTGTGCTATGCACTGGGCACTATCATGGCACAGTGAATCAGGGACCTTTTTTACCTTTCACTCAAAACATGTAGCCCCTCTCTCCTGCTTTGATGTTCCCCTCTCTGCAACATTTCTGGAACACTGAAGCACTTTAAAAGCAGGAATTTGAGTAACTGTCTCAATTACTGGGGATAAAACTACAATTTTAATTGGAAGAAGCTTTAATTAAAACAGACCCATCAGGTGAAATCCTGGCCCTGTTAGGGTCAATGGCACAACTCTCACCAACCCTCCACGGTGACAGGATTTTGCTCATATCTTGCAACACTTGCCTTTTCTGAATTTGAGACATTAGTCCTATAATGGAATAGATAAGCTAAAAATAGAAAACAGTCTGACCTGAAATAGTTTGACATCCATATCATAGGGCTTATTGTCTGAGAATATATCTAAATGACACGTTGATTAATCCTGAACTGAGGAAAATGTGATTCATTGGAAAGAACTGAGATTGTACCAATAATTCAGTACCAGAAGCTACGCAGCCATCGACTCAGTGTGCAATGTTACCAGTAAAACTTTATCTGCAAGCTGTCAAATTCACCTGCCATTTTCCCAGCTACTTTGGTTCACTTCTGAGTGGCCTGGATGAAATATTCCAAACCAGTTCAAGTGGGCTATCAGCTACTTTACCAAAGCAACTTTTTCCTCTGCCTTTTACTGAGAACAAAACAGTCACATCCAGTCAGGATGCTGTGAGCGGCTTTTAAGAGAGATGTCGGTTGCACTTAGCACACAGCTGGGGCCAAAGTGAAGCCGTGTAAGTGCCTGAGCTATTCAGCTGGAAATTACATCTTGTGCAGGAACCTAAATGTCAAGTTCCCCCGTTCCCTTCACAGCCAGAACTCCAACAACTCCCCTTTTCCCATGACTCTTCTACACTTCCCTACAGATGTAGCTGTGCTTTCCTTCAGACACAATAAATCTGAGATGGGAATGCCACAGTCGAAAGCAAGGCGAGCTGTCACCCAGGACTTCAGATGACGCTTAGCCACATTAACGAGTAAACAGAGCCCACAGGAAAGATGCCTTTTGAAATGCACTGTTTGTGTCAGCAGTGCTAAAACTAACAAACCAAAACAATGAGGGGAAAAAAGGGAATCATCAGATGCACCTAAAGCTATAGGCTATAAAGTCAGATCGGTCGAGAACAGCTCAACTACGAGCGAATTTTTGGGACAGTACATAAATTATATTTTCCATAAGCAATAAGGCTTACTCCCAGCCTTGCGATGAGAGAAAAGCGCTAAAAGAAAGACTAAATGTAACCATGTGAAGAGAAGGGAGCAGGAGTGAATGTGTTTCTTATTTTGGAACCTTCTTATGGCAAACAAGCAAGACTCGAGCCAAAATCTTCAGGACACAGAAGGAAGTTGGAACCGTTACACTGCCGCATGGCTCACGAGCAAGCTGGCGTGAAGAAAGGGATCAGCTAGACATTGTTTAGAAGGAGCCACACAGAGCATGCAGTATAACATGCATCCCCAGGGGTATTTGGAGGCAATGACTATCAACAGTCAGTGGAACTGGTCCAAATTCACAGCAATGTAACAATGATAATTTCACTCTTGATGATGGAGAAACAAAAATGTGCACCAGAAAAAAAGAAACAGCGGGTGGTAGGGCATAGAAAAATGGCTTTGCTTTACTTGCTATTGCTAGCTTAGTCCTGACCCTTGTAGGGTACACTCCAAAATGAGTTACTCTTCCATTGAACCACTCCTTAAGTAATAATCCTCTGAAGGAACCTTTCAGATCACTAACATAATGAGAGGAAAACAGCATTAGCTACAGTTCTTAATATTCATGGTTACTTCATGTTGACTCAAACAAAAGTGCTTGGTCTTGAGTTAACAATAGCTGTGGTTTAGGTTTTCTTCCTTCAGTGATCCCCAAATTATGCTTGCGTGCATAATTTGGTACTAGAGGCAGAATAAACATCAAGCCTAATAGCTGAATTTTTAAGGTTAATATTGAGGCTAAGTACATAACATTTATTTTCTTCTGAAGAAAGCATGTATACTCTGGTTGAGGGGGAAGATTAAAACCATGCCTGTGAGAGCAGTGGCTGATAGCTTAGTTCTGCATGATAAAAATAAATAACTTCGATTAACTTCAAGCTCCAGTACCTCAGATGTTTGTTGTCACAGAGCAGCAGCTTGGCTGATGGGCAGCTCTGGTTTAGTCGACATGTGTTAGCTGAAATTGCTCCATTTTCATGGAGTACTTCAATCTGCTGGTTTAGAAGTTTCTGTCTCTCAGAGACTAGCATTTCAGCTTTTGAGTAAGTGGAGGACTTGTAAGGGTCATTAAAGAAATTGCTAAAGCTTCTGCAAATGCTATAGGCCAGATTGCTGACTGAGATGCATAGCATGCACGTGTCACTGCAGATACTTCCCAGATAATGGTACTGATTGAGATTTTAATCTGGACAAAGTGCTGGAGGCAACTTTCTTTCCAACGGTCAATTATCCTGATAATAATATGCTTGGGTTTTTTTGTGTGTGTTCAGAATGTGTGGTCTGCTGCAACTGTGCAGCGTGTGTACAGTGCTGTTTGGAGTGAGGCGGGGGGGGAAACCAGTGAACAAAATCCATGCCACGGCCAAGGACACTTAGAGCACAAGTCCTAGAGTGTGGAGGACAGTGTATTTTTACCGTGGATGGATGAGCCAAGTAACCACCATGAGAAAGGGCTGCATTTCTTCCCATAGGCTGCAGGACCACTCCTTACTGGTTCCCAACAAATAAATTTGAAGCAGTGCCTGCTACTGGGACTGTATAGTATGTTGTAGGGGCAAGCCTATCATTTTATTGTGCATATGCATCTTGTATCCTCCCTAGTGGGATGCTGATCCATAACAGAGTCTTCTAAAATCTCACACAACACAAAGAATTCGGAGTAGTTTCCCACGGACTTTCTCCATAAAAGAATTTCTTAGAAGAGATAACTCAGCCAGGAAATGGGAACTAGGGGACCAAATTCCTTCATTCAAGTCAATCTCCCATTGGTAAAGGACTTAAAAAATTTTCCCTATATGACTAATCCCAACTATGCTTCCCTAATTTCAACAACAGTTTCTGGAGATGAAGAGTGAAGCCATTAGAGAGAATCAAGCTTTATTTGCTTTTTATTCATTAGGGATTTTTCTGCTAGATTGAATTACTAATAACGCTTCGTTTACTAAAATTTATGAAACCTACTTTTACTTTCCAGTAATCATCTTCTGATCCTTAATACTCTTCATCAGGCTCAAGGAATGAAAACAAACTCAGCTGTTTCATGTTTCTTCACAATCAACTTTTACCAGGATCATGTTAGCACTGCTACATAGTTGTTATTAAACGATGCCAGCGTGCACGCTTCTGAGACGATGCAGAGGACCTGTTCTTACTTTCAGCAGTTTTCAGCTGGAAATGAGTGTACCAAATCTGCTGGGAGAGCCAGAGAAGGTATTGCTGCTTTCACAGCCACCTCCCTCCCTCTCTCTTAGCAGAGATAGCTGTGAATTCGGCTCACTTTCTTTGTTTATGTCTAATTGTATTTATTGCTTGAAGTGAATGCACGTGCCCTAGGCAATGCATGTGAGATTTTTGGCTTTTTATGGCTAGTTGAAAGTCTTTCCATTGATGTTAGATTAAGCTGTATTAGATTTAGTTAAGCTAGTGCTGGGGAGCCACTTTTATTCTGGACTAAGAGTGATTTGTGTCAATTTACCTTAAATCCGTTCCTAATTGACTTGCACTGAACTGAACTAACACCTGATTTATACCCTCAATTATCCCATTTTAACCAACAGCTCAGGCATGCCGTCCAGTTCCAGCAACTTAACGAGTTACTGCACATCAGCTGAGGCACAGGAACTGCAGCGTGCCTCTCTTTAGCCTGCAGCAAACGTGAGGTTCAGTGTGTCAGCTTAACCTCAGGGCCAAGAAAAAGAAAAGTCTAAACTGGTTTCTTCCATCCGAGATGGCCACAGGCGAAGAGCAAACACACATGGTCAATTACCGCGGCTCGGATGATGCATGGTAAGTTGTCAAGCATGTCAGTACGTGAATGAGATCACTCATTCATCTATTCAGACCCTGAAAGTATAATTTTAAACTGGTGTTACGTAAACAAGTGTAACTGCGGAGATGGACACATGGACAAATTAGCGTGGGGATAACAAGTCCTTATGCGTCGGCCTTTTCCAGGCGCATACCTGCATGCAGTGCCAGGTGATTGAGGTAGCCCCATCCCATTGTACCCAGGGAGAAGGCACGGCTAAGACATGGTAATGTCAGAGCCTGGCTTCCATTGCAGTAACGGCTTTAACCTAGTTAAGACCAGCTCAGCTTGGCGAAAGTGTAATAAGACAGCTTTAAACCATTTCTGCACTAGCTGAACTATACCTATCGCACAATTTACTCTTGGCTTATGTGCTGCAGTTTTGCAGGTCAAATCTTTGAATTAAAAAGAGACTTTCCGTTGACTTTTGTAGAGCAGTATTTTACAGAGAAGTTGGAAGATCCTTCATTTTAGAGTCTCAATTTAAAGATGAACTTGCATCTTTCTTAAAAGCCGTTGAAAAAACAAACCCCAAGATGAAGAATAAAATAAACCCAACACTCCCAAACCTCCTCCCAGATAACACTGGTTTGCTTACTCCACCCTGTAGGAGAGCTAAGAAGAAATCTGCATCTTTCCAACAAGGAACACAACAGGATTTGCTGAACTGAAATTAAAGATACAAAAGTTCCAACCGCAGGATGAGTCTGGACCCTTTCAAACCATAACTGGGTCCAGTGAAACAGAGAATCAAACACCAAAACTTGGGAAGCTTTTCCTTTTTATTCAATAACTTGAAGTCAATCTCAGTTAATCTTTCTCTACTTCCATGTAATGAAAGGGAAGGCATTTGATTAGGTTATGTGAAATCATGCAGATTGATTCAACACATGGCTGCAGGACCAGGCATCATTATCTTGGTTAACACGGACACATTTTGAACGCTGTTTCTCACTGCTATCAGCCACCGCCACCTCTGCAGTAATGTGACAGCAAGAGAAAAAGGGATGGGAAGGCGATAAAGTTTGCCCACGCAAGTAGAAAAGAACTTTCTGTCCAAAGCCAGCTGGCTTGGCTTGGAAATGAAATGGCATTTTAGCGCAAGGTGACCTGTTTACATGTGTTGCAGAGCCCTGTCTCAAAACACTTGTCCTAGATGCAACAGCGGGGTCTGTGAATTAGTTTATCAAGTAACCATAGGAAACAGGTGAGCTGTCTCAGTGCCAGTTTGTCTTCTAAACCGTTTGACAGATAAGAAACCATCCTCAGAGATTGCAACAAATGTGCTGCCGCGTTTCATGGTTAGAACTGAGCATATTTTTAGTAAAGGGTTGAGAAAGTATGTAATAATCCTAAATCGCAGCCAAGAAAACCATAAACCCCTTAACAAATGCCTGTTCCGATACAGAACTCAGAAACGCACACCAGTTGATCCACGTTAACGCTTTAACCGGTTACATTTTTAAGGCTTGCTTTCCAAAGTAAAGCAAATCTCCAGCAGAGGATTGATGGCATTTTTGCCGTTACCTGAAAGGGCCAGAGGGAGCAGGGAAGGTGAGGTCCTTACCCTTTGGGGCACAGACCAGTCATCCTACGTGCACCCCCAAAGAAATCAATGGGAAATACACCCACATTTGTACTGAGAAGTCTGGAGGCCATTACAGAAGACCCAAAACGCACCTTGTAAAGTGCCCAAGTCTAAGAATCAAACTTTATTTCATAAGTTTACTGCTTTGCAAGTTTCTTTGTTATGCCTTTTACATTACAACAGATCAGGCAGAGCCGTTGTGGGCTCTGTATAGGACGCTTACAAGATCAGGGCAATAAAATATGCCTTTTCCTATGTGCAGTGTGGACCGTGGAGTTCACAGTGAAACAGATAATGCAGGAAAAATAACGCTTAAAGTTACATTTTTAGAGTAGTGCTTGCTGATTGCAGTCGGGAGCAACTTACCTGGCTTTTAAGAGTCCCGTGAATCTTTTGTCTCTTGAAGAAGCCACATCAACTTCAAATCTACTTTAAAAAGTAGCTCAAAGACTTTTCAGGTATTATGGTCTCCTATATCTATTTCTGTCCCTTTTGTTTCCTAACAGCATGGGATACTGACCACGCATGCTGCTGTCAAATATAGAAATTAAACTTACGGAAAAAAGGAGACACTTTTGTCTTTAATCTCTTGGAAAATCTTCCAGACTAAAGCATAGTTCTTAAATTGATAATATCCCTTTAAGAATTTATTGGTCAGGTAATGATAGAAGAAAAAAGACTTTAAGGCCAGTTTGAACATGAAAAAGACCCTCTTTTAAATCAATTTCAAATCTATATTGGAGATAACGGCAAGCAGTGTTTGAATGGGTCTCCAAATATACTCTACATCTTAACAATTCCAGTAACTTCAAAATCCTTTTCAGTGATTTCTAGCTTTTTGGAAAATGGGCAAGAGCTATCCTAAGAACTCCTTTGTTGCATAAAAATAATACAAATAGTTTAGTGTTGCAATATATGACAGTCATAATATGTATAAAGCTGCAAAATGATTAACAGATGAAGGCCTGCAGTTTTTGAATAATGCAGTAAATATGATTGGGTTTTTTTTGGCGGGATGAAATAATACCATACCACCAGAATGGAGAAGTACATTTTAATAACACAAATATTGAGCCTAACTATTTTTCTTTAGATCTGCTAAGCAATCTGTGTGTTCTCTATAAGATGTCAAACTATACCGTGCATGTGTACACTTTGCTCTCTCTATAAATATACATGTGCATGACACATTTCTAAAAGCAGTAAATGAGTGCTGGGGAAATACAGAAACAATGAAGTTCCTAAGAGAGGCTTATTTTTTCAAGTTATTAAAGGAAGGTGGCAAGCGTTCATGAGGATATGAAAATTTAAAGCCGTCTGCAGGAAACTCTGCAAACCTCTGGTTAAGGCTGCTGCCAAAAAATCCCAGCTATGTTATGTCAGAATGTTTAATTGCAAGCTGCAATTTTAATGAATGGAAAGATATGGCAAAAGCAGGAAGTTTCTGAAGTAACATAGAGCGACCAGGAAAATAAAATACCAAAGGTTGTAATCTTGAATGCTGTTGGAAGCAGGAGTTTCCATCGATGCTCTGACTCCTTTTCCTACCGTGCGGAATCGGCCAGCTGCCTGGCTCAGGAGAGGGAAGCTGGGCTGGAGATCATCACCGGGGCTCAAGGCAGCACTTGTTTTGTCTCTGTGAAGAAGTCGACGTCTTTGCATTTCTCATTATGGGTGTTTACAGAAACGCAGCTTAGGAATAAGGGGAGGAAAGGCAAATGTCAGAGTGCATTAAATACCGTATTTTCTTTACTTTCCAAGAAGCTTGCTTGCAGCATGATGTGGTACTATTTATATCAGGTCTCTTAAACCCAGCTGTTGGTTCATGTTAACGTGCAGAATGGTGAGAAAATCCCAGCAGAAGAGCGTGAATCCCAGCGAGATGTGTGTTCTGTTACTGTGAGGACCTAAAACAGCACAAGTTCTGCTGAGGTATGGATCAGGCGTGCAGTCAGTGAGGCCTGCAATACAAATATTTCCCGTGTTGATCCTCCAGTATTAGAAGGCCAACAGCAAAGCAAAACGAGAAGTGCCAAATGCTCCAACAGACGACTTCAGATAACTGAGCCCGAACCCCTGGCTGGAAAAGTTTGAAAGGGAACTTTTACCTGTAACTCAAAACTAGCAAATATACTGTACAGCCACATTACAGCGTTCTTCGACAGGCTGCGTCTGATCTAATCTTATGTACCTTGGCCACAAGTTTTGGAAAAACAAATACTCCCAAGGCGATCAGATTATTGAATGTACCGTATAATGATGTGGAAATATCAGTGGTTTACAGAGGGCAGTTTATGAACAGGATTGAGTCAGTTTAATTCATGCATTGTCAGGCAATTTGGACTTCACTAAAGCAAGGAAATCTTTCCTCGATTAGAATCTGTCTTTAGTGAAACACCACAGGCAAATCGTAGCGTCGCAGCAATGCTGCCAACCACAGGCAGGGAGGCCAGGGGAGTTTGTTCCAAGCCGGCTTCCCGAGAACGCAAGTCCATGTCTGTACCAAAGTGGTCATTACGGGGTTAACAGGGTTACCCAAAGCCTCAGTGGAAAGGAACCATTATCTGCTCCTCTCTGATTTCCTGCTCCCTAGGTGGGAGTCCCCCCTGCTCCTATTCTTTGTTTCCAGCAAGTTCTCATCCTGAAAGGCTGTAAGTACAATTTCGTTTTGTTGCAAGAAGTATTCCTTCACAAAATCTTCATTCATAGAGCATTTCCACCATTGTAAGCGAAACAATGTTAGGAATTAATCTGGCCCGTGATTTTAAGAAGCCTTGTTCTTAAAAGCTTGTTCTTAGACCCTCCTTCCCTATGAAGGGTAACTTAATTGTTTGGCGAACGTGCAAAAGCTACATAACACCCCCTACTCCTCTTAGCCATAATTAGAAAGTCCTGCATTTTGTTTTTGTACAAAGTTCACCTTTAGAAGCACGAGAGTACAATTTTTCTCCAGGACATGAGATGAAGAAGCTGATTTCTGGAATATAAGGAGCATTTGAAAGGAGGCCTGAGAAAGAGCCATGGTATATATCTTTGGAGTGTTTTGTAAGTTAATAGTTAGCGGAGATACAAATTTGGTGGTAGTGCCTCCAAAATACCTGGAATGGGTGGGTGGAAATGCACTGGAACAGAGATGCAAGGGAAAGCTTTATTGCCATAACAACTGCTGGCTGATCGCTCTATTCAACCGCGAGGCTATTTAGTTAAAATTTAAGAAAATGTGTCTCTCTTTTTTTCCCCCATATTTTTCTTTATACTTGCTATTTCTCTGGGTTTCTTTCTCCTTGGCTATGATGGAAATTACACTGCCTGCTCTTTGGCCAAGGGTAGAGATTTCAGGTGGTTCTTTTTAGTCTCTGAGTTGTACGTAAGATGGGCAGGAATGTGTTGAGCCGTTGTTCTGTTGTATCTCAAGAGGGATCCTTGCAGATGCTTGTGATAATTTTTCACTTGCCATGTTGACGCTCGAGGGTGATGTTCTCTGGGGCTTTGTTAGGTTGCTGCTTCTCTGGTCTTATAAGGATAGTAATTTTTTTTGTCTGTAGCATGGATTTTTCTTAACCACCTCCAGCTTTGCATCCTTTGAATTACCCAGGTGCACTTGGCCTTTGCAGTTGCCCTGGAAATGAAACCAGATGCAGAACGCGGCCATCAAGCCATGTAGTGGTTCTTGTCATTTTGATATGTAAATTCCTCCGCGATTTGATTCGTGTCACCCTAAGGGGTTATATTTCTCATTTATGCCATTGTGACATGGGAGAACATCTGTGACCTCCCTGCCACCCATTCTTTCTCACTAGCAGTCCCAAGAGGGGGCCGCAGAAGCAGATGTAGCAGCACATCGTCGCGTATGGAAAACAACATCTGTAATGTCAATTGGGTGCCCTATTTTGCACTTCCTTTTCTCAATTGTTATATGGGGCAGTGTTTCAACCGAGGGAGGAATGCATTTCAGTGGGAAAGACGCTGCTCTCTACCCCTTCGCTATTGTTTGCAAGGCGTATATACAAGTCCCTTGAGCAACACATGCTCTGCTTATTCTTGTACTGCCACTGAAAAGGACAGATTAGAACCAATTATTTATCTCTTTGGCTTCCTGCTTTATTTTTGCCAGCTTAGAATAATATGATTACGTACTGAAAATAATTAATGAGTATATCCAGAAGTCCTCGCTCAGGCCTTGCTTTGGTGTCTTCCTCAGATTCCCACTGACTGTTATAACTTAAATAATGAATTTGGGATTTTATCTAACATTTTTCCAGCATATTGTGGTCATGAGAGGATTTCATGGTATTAATCACTAGATTCTAGTAATGGGCCTTATGGATGTTATGGATGACAGGGATAGTGAGGAAGGAGAGAATAAAGCATATTCATATAAAAATTAATGGCATTTGAACTGCTCATGTTGAGAACAGTAAGAAAACTGTGTGTATTGAAATATCTTCCTGATTATTATAGTTAGTAACAATCAGCTTGGAAATATAATAGATGGCAATTATTTGTGTTTTGTTATTTGTCTTTCACACCTCTTACTAGCTTTTTCCTAGATCCACAGGAAGAAGAGCATACTCTTGAACTCCTGTTTTGAATGAAAGGTGGATATTTCAGTTGTTCAGCTTATTTACTGACTGTATGTTTATATCCAAGTAAACTGTACGTTATAAATCCTGAACTTCAAAATGTCTGTGAGCTGTGAATTACTACTTCCATTTGAGTGAAATGCTTGGGAACAGACAACAGAAATGTACATTTTTTGGGAATTATCTTGGAGGATCTACCTTCTTCCTTCCAACGGTGTGGTTATCATACTGTGAGTTGGGTGTTTCTATCATTATTTCTTGCATCCTGTTTTCTAACCATTTGTGGAGCTCTTTTCCTCTACTCAGTTAATGATACAGTCTTCCAAGGATAAATAACACCCTCTGATTTCTGTTTTCCAGAGAAAACACCTTTGATTCTCAAGTCCTGAAGCAGAGATGTGCACTCTCCATCAGTGGTTTAGTGCTTTGAAAAGGCTCCCATCGTTTCACTCTTGCAGGAGAAATCCGGAGCAGCCGTAGAGCGCAGATGATTTTTGGCAAGTATCTTTTCATCATCAAAATTTCATTTTTGGGTCATTCTTCAGCTGCTGATACTGTGAAGGAGAAAGCTGCCAATTTAATGTCTTTTTATTATGTATTCCCAACTAGCCTTTTCTACTTAAAAGTGAAATTAATGGGAACTCTGACAGCTATAAGGTGGAGATGGATGGAGGAACCAATGTGGACTGTCACCTTAGCCTGAAAGCAAAGACAGAGCTCATGTCCTGAAGCCTGTTGGGAAAATATTAATAACAAAAA
>VZZY01013134.1:392896-420722 GCA_013400335.1 Eurystomus gularis | reverse complement strand
GCCGCCACTTCCCGCCCCGCTCGGCCGAGGGGACGATGGATGTTGGCGGAGCAGGCCAGCGGAGCCCGCCCGGGGGCCGGTGCTGCGGAGAGAGAGGGTGGGGTACGAGGCCCTGGCGTTGGGGGAGCACTGAGGTAAGCTCGTCCTCGCCCGGGTGGCCAACTTCCCTGCTCGGGCCGTGTGTGCCGGGGAGGGCGCGGAGCAGAAGGACCTTTTGTCCTGCTCCTCGGCGGCCGCCCTGGGGAAGCGGCATCACGTTTTCGAACAACCAGGCAGCCCCCCCCTTCCCCTCCGAGGAGCCTGCCCGCGGTAGAGAAGATGGTCGGGGGTCGGGCAGGGAGGGGGCGAAGGGAGGAACCCTTCGAGTAGTTGCGCACCGCGGAAGGTGTGTGGGAACGGGAGGAGAAGCTGTTCGCTAATGGGGAAACGAGAGGATGTTTCCTCCAGAGGAGGAGAAGGTTGAAGGTGTCGCGGTAGGATTTGGGGCTCGGCGGCTCGGTGCCCGAGTCGTGAGGATCGGAAAAGGGACGGGTAAAGGCAGCAAATTCCTTGAGTTTGGGGAGCTGTGTTTCCCGAGGAATTTTTACCTGCTTTTGAGGTGTTCGGTGGTGATGAGAACGGGATTGCTTAGGGAAACGAAGCCACAGTGACTCGTTTGACAGGTGATTAATTTGAGTTGAGAAACCGGAGTTCTGCAGGGGGGAAAAGACCATTTAAGAAGAAGGATTTTTAGCGTTTAGTATAAAACCATTGCATCCCGTAGTCATACAAAGACTAAATTTGTTATGAACAGTCAGGGGAAGGGGTTCTGGGAAGTGCAGAGGAGCAACAAAAAGGGATAATTCGTAAACAGTAGTAAGGAGAAAAAAAAAAGTGATTTGGTATGGAGTTGGTAATATACACAGTATTTATTTTAAACCTTTTTCACAGCCTGGTAGACTTGTATGTAGCATAAGGAAGGTTATAGGCTTTCAAAGTTAATGATGTTAACTCTATGCGTATTGTTCTTTATACAAGTCTTTTTTCATCTTTAGCAAATAAGTGCCTGTATTTGATAAATATTTCTGTTGTCATGTTAT
The DNA here is from genome assembly GCA_013400335.1 of Eurystomus gularis. Taxonomy (NCBI): domain Eukaryota; kingdom Metazoa; phylum Chordata; class Aves; order Coraciiformes; family Coraciidae; genus Eurystomus; species Eurystomus gularis. The sequence continues at coordinate 419,643 of VZZY01013134.1, read as the reverse complement.
TGCTTGTTAGCGTTCAAACAACCTGCACAAAAGGTGTCAGAGCAACATTGCTATAATCTATTCTCTGCTTTTAGAATTATTTAGAATGTCGTTTCTATCTTTTACATGTTAGAATGTAATATTTGGGATTTTTTTCTCCTCTAAGAAGTGATTTACATTTGGGGGAGAAGCCGGAGGTTCCTATTTTAAACAATTTTTTTCCATTTATGTGCTAGAATGTGTGCAAAATGACATGTCTTTCAGTTACATAATTTAGAAGAATTGTAATAAAGGATGTAATAGTAACATTTTTGGTCACTAAAGAGTGTAATTATAAAGTGATATTTTAAAATTCTGTGTTTTTTAGCAAAACAAAGCTGCGATAATGGAACAATTTGTCTTGATGTTAAGGGATTCTGATAGTGCTGGGCAGTTGGAGATGAGCCTTTTTTGATCGAGGGCATTTGGTTTGGAATTTAGGAAGGAAAATAACCCAGTGCCCTCCTTAGTTATTTTTCCTCTCCATAATTCTTTTCTAAATCTGTGGTTGACGTAGTCCACCAGTAGTAGTAGAGGAGTATCATCAGTAAATGAGAAGAATCCTTCAATGAGAGGGACAGGATCTACTGGAGAACAATTTCAGCATAGATGGCAGCCTCTTTCTGCCAGTGCAGCTCATCTGAACCAGCTTTAATATTCTAGCATTTCCATTGATGTATTTCTGAGAAGACATTTAGAGATTGTGAAGCGTGGTAGAAATCTCTCAGCCTTTAGCTTGTGTGTTTGCTTGTTCTGCTCCATCTTTTGTGTGTTTAAACCAATGTGGTTACACCTCACCTCTGTAGATGAGTGGGCCCATGGAGTGCTTTGCATATGTGAAGATACCTGGATTAAGATTCCTTTAATTTCACATAACGCTAGTTTCTCTGTGAAACAAGGGATGAAGAAATAAGTGAAGATTGAATTTGATGAAGCTGGATAAATTGATCCATAGAATGGAGTCATGTTGGACTAGTGAGATGAGAAGGACTTGGCTGCGTTAAAACTTGAAATAATTCTGGGGAATAAAAAAGCCTTATTATGGCAGAAGACTTACTTAGCCTTATTTGAGCTGAAGTGTGTGCAGTTTTCCTTAAACTGGTTAATGTGGGCAGCAAAGCTTTTACGGGGTTTATTTTAGAGTGTTAGCCAAATTTCTCAGATAACTTGTTGATGTCATTCCATGTGTCCTGGGCCCAAGAGCTGCTTCAGAGGGACTAGAGGCACCGTGCGATCTGTGAACAATGCCGTGCTACCTTGCTGGCTCTCAGGCGTGCCGTGCATAACGGAACACAGCTGATTAATTCTCTAACAGGAGTAAAAGTAGTGTAGTATAATGCTATGTCATGTGCAAATCTGTTCAGTTTGGGAACAACGTTTTTTTTACCAAGTTAGAAATATGTATTAGTAATAACTGTTATGCCTGGCATGATAATTGTCTGTGTGTTTCAGCTCAATTTTTTAAAAATATGTTTTCCAAAAAAATGACATTAGCAGTTTTTATTCAGCTTGCTAAATTCTTAATTTTTATTTTTGAAGGCCACAGGATTAACTACCCTGTGTAAAACTTGGGCTTTGGGCCTGCCCAGTCATGACAGCGGCCTGATACTGTGGGCAAACACTGGGACATACTTCGCCATCTCATTGAAAGAAAATTTCCTTTGAATTAAGTGGAACATCATGTGGCAACGTATATGGAACGTGTAACTTCTTAATGCACAATGTCAGTTTATTTAAGTTTTCACATTTCTTGTGTTTGAAAGATACTGTTTCATGTGCATCATTTATGTGTTCTTCAGTTGACCTGATGGAACAAAAGTCAAAATCTCCATCCGTGAAAATATGGGTGATTTTTGGTGCTCATTGTCTTGTGTTCAGTTTGATTCCTTCAGCTCTGGTAAAGTAACCAGGGAAAATAAACGCACCATTCCTGTGTTTTTCTTGTGTGCTTTTCTGCTAGCACTGGGAGGCAAAGGCAAGAGTCATTTGAGTGGACTTGCCCGTGTCTTACTGAAGTTGTACTGAATGTGGGTTTAGTTTAACTCTTTCTCCTCATGTGAAATGAGTAAAGTCTCTGAAGATACAGGTGGATCCTGAAATAACTGTTTTTCCCCTAAATATTTACAAACTGATTTTGGTGTCTTGGGAAGTTCGTAGGATTAGAGCAAAACGTTCTTTTCCTTTTCCTGCCCAAGTTAATTTTATTGACCTGCTGGTAAAAGACTTCAGAAACTTTTTTGGACGGCTAATCAAAATACATTTTAGGTCATTGATATAGCATCTAGTAAATGAACAAAACAGTATTACTCATAGTTAAAACCAGACTTCAGCTGTGTGATATGACAGTTATTGTCCTCTCCTCCAGCACGTGTCCTGTGGCAGAGTACCAGCTAATAAATAGTGCCACAGAGGGTAACATTTGTGCCCTGCAACACTGTAGTTTGCTTTTATTTTAGAGTAAGCATCTGATCTGGATTTCTACCTCTCACCACCCCACTCATATGGTGCATTCTTTCTTTAACACTTGGGCCTTTCAAGTTACTGCTCATGGTGTTGAAAGCAAGGGGGTTTTTTCATCCATATTATGGAACCTCTTATTTTTATCAACTGTATTGTTTTGACTTGTGTTTAATGGTTCTGTGAGAATTTTTCTAGGTTTCTTTAGCTCATATCTTTTTCTTTAGGAACATAAAGCCATGTGTTATATAGTCTCATTTCTGTTTGACACTGGAGAGGAATTAGTATCTTCCAAGACAACTCTGTTCCTGGGATTTCAATCCCCTCTTTGCCAAAACGGTTACAGAGTTGGAATATTTTAAGTGGTGTATATGGTAATCTTCCTTTCTCCTTCTCTCCTTAATCTCAGACTGCAGTGAAGAATTAGGCAGGAATGACTGTTGGATAAGGACAGTTAAATTTTGTGGCCAGTCTGGTTTTTTTTTTCAGAATTTTGCTGCAGGGGAATATAGAACCTTTTCTCCAGAAAGCACTATGCTTTTTGTTCCCCATGTATTGTAACAGTACAGGCGTGCTTATATGATGAGAAGAAAATACATCCCTCTAATAAGAGTGTGATTAATTGAATTATTTTTCAGGGAATTAACTACTTTATATTCAAAATGTTAGTGATGCTCAATTAGGTAGGTCTCCTGGTTATATTTGTCTCCGTCCCTAAAGAGCTTTTGAATTTTGATGAAGTCCTTGTAGGCCAACCTAGAGACTTAAAAGTGCATTCTGGATTGCTCCTGCTCAGCCAGACTTCACTAGTAGTTACGAAGTATTGTTGCAGACCTATTTTAAGTATACTGAGATAAAAAGTAAGTCTTAGGAATTACCAGCCAAGCACAGCTGTGGGAAGGTGCTTGCTTTGAGTTAAGTGGCTGCGTACAAGGCACTGATGACAAAGCATCTTTTACTATGTGATTTTTTTGTTTTATATTTTTTAAAAGAGCTAAATAACTACAAGAAAAAAATGTTTTTGCCTTCATCGTGGTGGTCAGAGATCCCCTAAAAGAGTAGGATGTGGAATGGATGGGTTTGTGCTCATGATACTTTAATGATGATATAGAAGGGAAGAAGGATTTTTTTCCATTTACTTCAAATCCTTTCAAGTGTTTTTGAAACTCAAGCTTCATTTGAAAACCAGATTGCTTCCAACACTGTAATTTAGGATTTCATGGATTGGACTAATTTTAGTTTTATTGTTTGAAAGCCAGCCATAGACCTGCGAGTACACGTAAAGCAGATATGTCATCTTGACCCCTGCAGTAATACTTGCAAGCTGTGGTCACTGTGGCTATTGAGCATTACACAGGCCTGATCTTGTAATTTTCTGTGATTGCTTATAATGTTTGTAAGGTCAAGGGGGATAAATTAAGCGTTTAGCTATAGAATTATGTAAGCACATCTGTAACAGAGCTGTGCTGTGGTTATGCTGTTAAACATTTATTTCTTGAAGATATTGGCATACAGAGTTGAGAGAAGAATTTGGAGGACATAATTTGAGTATTCCTTACGATGTGTAGGAAAGTATTGTAAGTATAAAAAGATGGGGTATGGAAGACTTGCAAAAAGAGCAAGCAAGTAGATGAACCTTGAGAGTCTTATAGATGTACACACACGTACAAAAAGATGAGGGGTCATGAAGGGCAGAACAGACTTGCCTTGGGCAGTGTCTGGTAAAGAAACACTTGAAAGGTGTCAGAATAAGGTGACTTTGCCCCCCTGTGTAACACTCAATCTGCAGTATTTGAGTCTGGGAGGCTGAGAAAAATCTTTTAAGAAGGTTTGTGTGGTGTGGTTTGTTTTGTTTTCCCTAAGATGTCAAAAAAGTGTCAGTGTTTTAAACTGGGCATCTTTCCCAAGACGTTTTGAATTGTATTTAATTGTCCATCTTACTTGGTGGAAAACTTCTATAGTATAGCTCAGAAACATTGTGTGAGGTTATCAACATTAAGGACATCTTGTTTTTGGTATCGTTCTTTCACAGCAACTGCCCTCTTCCTGATATGACTGCATGCATCCTGTTTTAAAAGCTGTATGCTGACAAGAATGACTGCTAATAAGTTGGTCTATATAGCAATTTAAAAAATATTGCTTTTTCCAGTATGAGCTTTCAAAGCACTGAGTCTCCTGAGAATATTTGAGAAAACGGGATGTTCCATCATCACTGTGCTTGTATTATGTTGTCACACAGTGAGGGTAAAAAACTAAGTTTTTTGGTAACTAAATATTTGTTTTTTTCATTGCAGCTGTTACAATTATTGTGTAATGATCTGAGGCTTTAATTGCAATTCAGGTGTCTTAAGGTGATGGTCAGGGGCTGGCTGGTTTCAGGGTGAAAGAGAAGGAAGTAAAAGGTGTGATAAGAGATACCTTGTTTCACTGGATGTGTACAGAAAGGGAAAGCGCTTTCTGCTGCTGTTTTTGAGCCTGTATGCTGTCAAATTATGTTCGTTAGTTTGATAATACACGTATTAATGTGGCTAGTTGGCTTTGGGGATTTGAAGCTTTTGAGTGCAGAAAAAGGATTTCCTCTGAGAGACTTCCTTAATATCCTCCGGTGTTTCTTTTGGAGCGTCAGGGGTTTTGTGGTTTGCGTGTTTTTGTTCTATCCTCTTGTTGTTCTCCATATCTATGTTCCTAGCGTTCCAAATGGTGGTGCCTTGGCTCTTTGTCGCTGAAATGTAGGTGAAGATCTTTACTTGGAGAGATGTTTGGCTCAGCCATGAAAAAAGTGCCAGCAGTAGAAGTATTGATGGCTTCCATTGGGAAGCACTGAATCAAAACTCCTCCTTCAAGGGAATGAGACAGAATTGTGAATGGCTGAAGGGAGATGTGGTCAGTAGGTGGAGGCAGGTATTCCTTGGATATTGCAGGTAGGGAGCATGGGTATATTTGCAGAAGTTCTCATTATTAACACAAATACTCTGAAATTTTTCAGGGAGTATGTAGAGCATGCAATAGCATTGTTGAATAGCAAAGCGTAATAATGAGTTTTAAGTAGCAGCTTGTTGTTTTCTTTGTCACCAATATGAAAGCTGCTAACCTGAACAGCTGTCAAAAAAAGTAACAGGAAACTATCAATTGAATTAACGGAAACTGAAAAACTATTTTTTTTTTTACCAAGTCTGTGTTACAAAATCAGACAAAAGTACGGAGCACTTGTTCTCAGTGAAGGACATGGAGAAATTCAAGAAGGCCCCCAGACTTTGTTAGGGGTATAATGAGTTAAAATTTGAGGGGAGAGGGGGAAACAACAAGAGTTATCATAAGATAATTGTCAGGTGATTTTTTCCTATGTTTATAAAAAAGCTATTGGTCAGTGTTTCTGTTTGCCACTGTTATTTCAGTAGTTTCAAGGAGCTAGTAAAATGTGATGTTCAAATAATTTGAAAGTTGTAGGTTTCAGGTCATAAGTTATGTGTTCCTGAGTACTGGAGTCATTTAGATGCTTTATGTATAATAGGAGGAAGATATTTTAAAAGACTAGTGATTTGTTTTGGAGATGAAATAGGGGTATGGGGGAGCTGAAAATTGCAACTACTGTTACTGTCTTAGCGTTCTGAAGGATGCTCCTGGTGCCTCCTTGTTGAATTGTTTTCTACAGGCTTAGCTACAGAGGAGACTTGGATTCCCAGTACGATGAAATGTAACCCAACAGCCATCGGTTATCCCACTACCTCCTTTTCTGTAAATCTTTCTGCAGATACTTTTAGCATGCCCTATATACAAGACTTCTCTAGTTCAGTGGGTTGCAGTCTTTTTTTTCTCTATTTGTAGATTCCCCATACATTTTTTCTGAGGAGATAGACTCCTGTACTGTCAAGTTAAGCCTCGTGGTGACAGACTTGTTTTTATAGCTCTCTTTTGAGGATGCCCTAGAATTAGTCCATGAACCTTGTTAAGTACGTGCATATTTACAGTGAATAGCGTTAGCACAAGGTGCTTATATAAGACTTGTACCAGGTTCTATCAGTACATGAGTCATTCACTTCACAAGAGGTGACTAGAGAAGGGTAAAAATCTTATGACTACTAAGAGACCCAGGTAAAAACCTTTTTTTTCCAAAAGCTGAGAAAGGGACTTGCCCCAGGTGAGAAGGTTATGATCCAAGCCCAGATCTACTGTGTAGTCATATTATGAGCCCCTGCAGCACCCTCTGGTGATCCAAACATGCTTGTGCAGCAGTTGGGGTCTTGCTTCAGCTTCTCAAGGAATATAACCATCAGGTCTTGCCACAGGACTGAAGAAATACTTCAGAACAAGCCTAGGCTACAGCCACCTTGATGTTACTGATGAGTGCTATTGGGCTTTGCTGCCATGTTTTTTTTCTTTTCACCTTCTCATTTTTGTCTAAGAGGGGATGGAAGTCATTAAAGGGTCTGTAGGCAGTCCTGTTAATGTTGGCTCTAGGCAAGCACAACCAGTGTGATTGCAGGAGATAAAAGGATTCCAGCTTTATGGCTGGGTTGCTGAGAAGCAAATGAACATGGAATGGGGAAGAGGGAAGAACAAAGACAATGTGTATATGAAAATTTTTGTTCTGTGTACTGTAACCTATTTTATTTATGGTATTAAAATACAGCTTGGAGAAACGGTGGAAGTAAATTTAAAAAAAAAAGTTTGAACAGTAATAGTGAAGTAGCATAGAAGCAATAAAGCTTGCAGAACTTCCATTTCCCTTATTTTTCAACTCTTCCGTTATTCCCTGATCTGTCAGAATATCCTATCTATACAGTGTTTTTCTCTTAAGTTTTAAAAATATCTTTGGCCTGGTAGCTGTGGCTGGCGTGAGTGCTGGGGCCTGCCGGCTGCCAAGTGATCCAGGAGAACCCGCTGCCTCGCTGGTCGCTGCAGGTCAGGTGCTTTGCTCGGGGGCTCTGTGCAGCTGCCAGGTCAAAAATGCTGCAGCGCTTTTTATAAAGTCTTAAAAATGATTGATACTTTTGCTGTTGCACTTGGTTGAAACCGGCCAATTAAATCACAAGCTGTTAATGAGGGAGAATAGACTATGATCGTGTAAACCTCATTTTGAGAAAAGTAGGTTTAGAAAGCTGTGGGTAATAGAGCGTCGATCTCTAAGATTTTTAGTGCCGTCATTGATAGTGCCCTAATCTTGTATCAGTAAACTGTTATTTTCTTAAGTGTTTTAATTTAATTTTATGAAAATAAATGTAAAGGTAGGATGATTTAAAACTCTGCATTCAGTTTCATAATTTGCTTTGCTTTTAGTATGTTTGATCTAAATGTCATATTAGGCTGTGATTAATTCCTTCAGCAGAATGAAGTTAAATCTTACAGACATCTGTGTTTTGATGATACCTGTTGGTAAGTGTATGGAGGGTAGTTGGGTGGAGCATTTGTGATTGCCTCCTACCCAGAGAGCCTGGTCAAGATGATGTTTGCCAAGTCCTGTAATGGTTTGGGGCTTTTTGTGCAGGGAATTGACTCTGCATCATTTGTACTCGGGATTTGATTCTTGTGGCCTAGAAGAGAAGCTCAGTGGGTTGTGATTGCAACTCCCTGGCCTCTGCTCTTCCCTCCCAGACTTTGGACTATAATTGTATATAGTTTGAGACAGCAGTTTGCTTCTCTTACGCCTATGTTCTGAAGGTCAGGGAGCAGGAGCTTATTTGCATCAGTCAGAAGACCTGTTTGTCTCAAAACCATCTAGATTTTTCTGTTTTAACACCTTGTGTCTCCCCTGCACCGTCCCCTCTCCCCCCACCACCAACCCAAAAAACCAAAAAGGCCACGACCAAGAGGAAAAAAAAAAAGTAACAAAAAACCCCAAACCCGAAAAGGAACAGACAAGTGGAATATTTTGTTTTGCTTTTAAAAGGTACTAATAAATTTGTTTTAAATCCCCCTCTCCCCCGCCATATGAGGCTCATATCTGTGTTTTATTGAGGACTTTCTGGATCTTATTTTTTGTGAACATGGTATTTTTAAGGCTGAATTGTTCACTAATAAAGCCTACCACAGTATTCCTGAAGATGCTGGCTGGCTCTCAAAAGAGGCTTCAGCCTGCTTTCCCATCATACGTTCCTTTAATGAAATGTTAATGAGAAGATGATCTGATAAACTTCTTGAAAACTTTCTGTGCAGCAAACTCATAATTTGAGGATTTTTCTTCAGATCTATTTCTTTTAAGGCATCTGTACTTGTTTCTGTAGCTGCCTGTCTTGCATGCTTGTAGATAATGCCTACAAGCAAGCCACAAAGATTTTGGTGTGTTGTTCTTCTAAGGCTTGAATGACTAATTTTCTGAAGGTGTAAGGAACAACAGGCTTTCATGTGAAGTTTCTTTTGTGCTTGTCACAACTGTTAGAAGCAAGAGAAAGTAAGTACAGGCTAAAATTCAGAGTTCCAATCTGATGAGGAATCCTCCAGGCTTCTGATCTTGAATAGTTGAGATCATAAGTCTTGCTTCTGTCTTGTCTGTACTTCACTACTTTTAATTCTTCATGGTCTCTACTGCTTAATCTTAATGCCTTATAAGATACTTCACTGGCATAATTAGCTTATCTTAAAATAGTCTGATCTGTTAGCAATATTGGAACAGTGACGGGCTGGCCAGCCCAGTTGTTGGGTTTCCTGTAGTGCACCCGCAGAGGTGTCAGTGTTTGGGTCGTGCAGGAGGAAGGAAGGAGTAGGTGAAAATTTTTCAAAGATACATAACTGGATCTTGAACAGGAATTCTTCAGCCGCCAGTGTTGGGATCTACGGATGTTTTCCTTCAGCATTTTGACAAAAGCCACTTAAAGTGACTAGAAAGCAGCTTCTGTTTCGTTTCAACCAAGATACAAGTAACATGGAATGAAGATAAAAATTCAGTTCTAGGAGTGTTCCTTTGCTTAGGTTGTTTTTTTATTTGTAGCTTCAGTCTGTCTGGCTTGGTTTATCAACTTGGAAGCTTGAGAGAGTGCCAGCTGCCTCTTACCTCAAACTGCTTCTCATTTTCAAACTTACCAGTACAGCTGGTCTCAGACCTTTGATGTGTCCTACCATTAATGTATCTACTGACTTAAGACTGTGTATCTGGGTTTGACTACTTTCTGTAATTGTCTTGTCTTCCATTTCCATCTCCATAGACACATACAAATTTAGACAAGGAAAGAATTGCATATATTCATGAAAAAGATTGTTGTAGGTTTATTAATTCTGAAGGGTAAGTTCTACATTTAAAATGGATATTTTTGGAAGAGCGTGTGCTGCAATTATTGCAGGTTGCTACAGTATTGCACAAGGGATTAGAATACTTGTTACTATGCAGGAGCAGGAACTTAATATACAATACATTCAGGATGCTGCTTGTAATATGATTTATTCTGTATTTGCTGGAAGACATCTTTGTTTGGATTCCTGTAGAAGAGGACTTCTTCTGAAGTTCATAAAAACCCCCCGATTATGTGCCAAGTTGCCATGCTTTTTGTTGATTAAAATTGGATTTCAGCATTTAGTGTGATACAACCAGCTATTTGGTGAAATGTTCAGTTCCTCAGTAGCTGATGCTCGATATACAAATACTGGCTGCTCTTGACTTTAAGCAGGAAATGTAATTCTGTTATTTCAATGTGTAAACTACATTTTAGGGAAGGTTTGTTCTATTTTTGAATTGGTGACTCTGTTCATTCTGGAGTCTAATAAAACTTTTACATTGACGTTTTTAGGTCCTGCATTTTTCTCTTTCAAACCTTGCAAAAAAACAAACAGAACTTGTCAGCAAAGCTTTTTTTTGTGTAGTGTTTGAGTTTGCAGACCATCACTGAAAGACTAACTTGGACTCTGTAAGAAGTAGTTAAAAGCAAATTCCCTTGATAGTGTTTGAGTTCTACTTCCAGGTGGATTTTATGTACTACCTCTGTGCAGGAAGTGAGAGAGCTAGTTTTAACTGTACGTTGATGTTTTGCGCATGCTGCAGGATTTCTGGAGCTTTTCCTGCAAATGGCAGTAACTTGGCAAGACCTGTGTGTAGTTTAATGTTTAAACTAACTCCACTTTTGTATTGTTGATGCTCTTATGTATACAGATAGAGTTGCAGTATCACTGAAGACGGGGAGGTGGAACTTGCTTCTCTTCCTGTTAGAAGCGTGCATCCCAAAAGCTTGGTACAGGCATCCCTTTAGTATGGCTCAGTTGTTACAACCAAATTACTGGGGTGAAACATCTAGACCAGATTAGATGAAGTCCGCTTGTGACTGAACTTGGTACATTTCTTGTAAATGATTGTTTTCTCCTGTTGTATGTGGTTTTATTTTTTTTGTTTTTCTCCGTGTTTTTCCCACGTTCATTAACTGTGCTTACAATCAGTTTCCAGTGAATTAGTTTCAATGTTCCAGCTCAATCCTTGGCTATGGTGATGGCCTAAGTGGTGGAGATCTTAATTCTGGTATTCTTTCTACCACGTTCCCTTGTGTCTGTTAGACATCTTTAGATGGAAATGCTGTGAACTGACAGTGTTGCCTGTGTGCCTGTTCCCTGTTATAGTATTAATGTTTATGTCTTAAAAGTGTAGTAGAGAGACTATTAGGAGAGGAAGCCTAGCACAGAAGACCTTCCTGTAGACTACTTGAATAGTGATGAGTTCTAACAGGGTTCCCATGGTAGTGGATGTGTTTTCTGTAGTACACATTAGTCAGATCTTGCTATTGTCTTCTTTATAATACAGTGTGTTGGCTGTATTAGAGTCAATACACAAGTTGCCTTAGCAAAACTTTCTAAAACACTATAAAAAAAAATGTGTAAAACCATGTTTGGCAAAAAAATGCTAAAGGGTTCTGGTGGTTCCTGACTGTGTAGGGAACGGGCTTTTATGCTTTTGGCATTCACAGAAGATTTTTAATCCAAGTCTTTGTCTTTGTGTCTTTTTCCTCTGCCGTATTCCCGTACCAAATTCAATCATTTGACTTTTATTTTAGCAATAGGAGACAATTTGAGCATAATTGAAGTAATGTATCTGTCTAAATAAGTGATACGTAATTGGATTATCACTGTTTAGAGAACATGTCTGCAATCATTCATTGCGAAACTGTACATTTCTGGTTGAGAGCTACAATAAATATTGACGTCTCACTGTTCAATCTAATGAATGTAGCTTTAGATCTGCACCTTCACTGCCAGCATGCCCCAGTGGGTTGAGATGCCGCTCTAGAATTCCAGAACTTTGGTGAAGGGAGCTTCGGCTGCGCTTCCATGGCAGAGAAAGGCGCACGGTGCTTGCCCGCCCAACCCAGTCATTCTGTGGCCAGCCTTTCTACCCTGCTCGCCTGCTCTGTCTGCTGTGCCTGTTACGGGAGCTTTCCGCTCTCTTACTGCCTGGGCTTCATACTCTGAAGATGCACTGGGTGTAGAGATGCTCAGAGTAATTTTGATAATGAGCGAAGATAGCGTCTGTATTGTCTTCACAATTTTTCTTTAAAAGGTCCTTCTGGGATATAGTGGTGTTTTGGTAGTCTTAAAGACAATTGACGTGTTAAAATCTCCTAAAATCAGAAGGTTATTTATCCAGACCTTAGACCTGCGCATCCAGTAGGTCTGTGCAGTGTGCTTAAATATGTTACAAGCTTATAGACCTTTCCTATATTTCCTATACAGCAACTTGCTTGGCTTATCTTAGTAATACGTATTTTAAATACTTGCTAAAGTACTGTACTGATCAACATACAATGGGAAAACGTATTAGTAATTAGCTCTGTCTTCCAAGTTAGAGACCAAATTCAGGGAAATAACCTTTCAGTCTGGCTAGCATTCCTCAGATCCCCTCTTAGGTCAAAGGTAGAGCTCTGTTGTGATAGATGCGTGTAGACAGATGTGTGCAGGCTACCTTTAGCTAGTTCAACGTAGCTGTGGAAGTCCATGGCATGTTAGGATATCCACACAGAGAATGCATTTATTTTTTCTTATCCCTACAACCTGGAAATCCATGATGTCACAAAATGCTCTTTAATTGTGGTACCTAAATGGAGCAAACCTGTTCCCTAATGGAGAGCAGGTCTTAAGAGTTACATTTGTCATCTGCAAAGTCTTTGGGAAATGGGGTTAATACGTTCAGTTATGACTATTTGCTAGCAAGATGTGGATGGCAGTGCAGCTGCGTTTTGAGGTGGGCATGTTTTATCACATGGGCTCGTGTGGTTTGTAGCTGTGAATTCCTGTTTCAGCTTTTCTTCATAACTTTAGCAGAAGAGTACTGAAACTATTTGGTATGTTCCAGTAAAACAAATGACAGTCAGCACCCGCCAACTTTTATTCTTTTTCCATTTTCTTCTTTGTTAAATGTGGTTTGGTCATTTTTTTACGTATTGTGAGAACATAGTAAGATTTTGATTTAGCAAGCCTTGCTGCGTGTAATGCTGTCAAAAGTAGCCTTGAAATTAATTATAATAATTGTGTCACAAACCTAAATCAGTCATCCTAAAAATAAAATATTACTTTTGTTTCCATATTTCATTTAGATGATTAGACTACAATGGCGTTTGCAGCTTTCAGTAACATTTGTAGTTCCAAAATTTGTCTTTGGTCTAGATTGATGCCTCTGTTTTAAGAAGAAAGTTTTTGCTCAGGTGGCCTTTAACAAATCAGGAAAACTAAGGAGGTAAAAGTTTTGATTTGTTGTGATCTGTATGTATGACGGAGGCTTCTGAACTGTGCATTATAGAGATCTGGTGGTGTTGATAATAGTTGGATGATGATGAAGGTAGTTTCTACTCTCTTATAATTTCACCTCACCAAATGGAAGCCTGACTGAGAAGCCTTTGCTTTAATTAAGGACTTTATTCTGACAAGTATAACTTCCATCAGCTCTTGCTATTTACAAACATGGAAGATAAAATGTCAGAAATAGTTTTGTAGTGAGTGCTGCATTTTTGCATTTGTTTTCAATTTTCCAGTTGATACCTGTAGGTTAAATCAAAAGTTTAAATAGTGATCTGGAGGACTTCTGTGCCTCAAAGCTTGTCTGCTGATCTGTTACTTTAGCAGCAACTGTTAACTTTTATTGGCAAACCTTCCCTTGTTCTGAGTGTTTTGCTGTTGAGGAAATTTAAGACCGATGCTTTGCCTTGCCTTCGAAGTTGGTTGATAGCTTTTCTGGCCCTGGTGTAAATCCATCAATCCTTGTCTCCATGCCTAGGTGCAACTTAACAATCTCTTGTCCTGCTCTTTGGCGGTGTGACAGGGCAGAACAGTGTTTTGAAGAGCAGGAATGGCATGGCATGTGACTTGGCTAAGACAAAGCAAGGTAAACAATTGAAGCTGTGTTGCGTGTGATTCTTGGTGTGAGGATCTGGAATGGCCAGTATGTCAGACTTCAGTGGTTTGGTTGTGGGTGTTTTTTTCTTTTTTGAGAGAGTTGCAAGTAAACCAGAAGTATTCCTTCCCCACCCTGCCTTCTGTCTTTCTCTGCTATTTTTTTGAGCTTTCATTCATTTCCCTTTCCAGTGAGTAGATGGTGAGCTTTATATCAGACACTAGAACTTCATTAGATAGATTTCATGAGGAAGAAGGCATGGTCAGTTCTGCCCTTAGTAAGTATCTCTTTTTTGCTTTTCTTACTATCTTCCCTTCTATTTTTGATTTGTCTTCTAATGCTCTCATGAAAAAAGTTCCAGCTCAGTCAGCTGGGTATGTCACAGGAGCAGATTTTTGTTCTTTTTTTCCACCTGGGGTCTTGAAAAGTAGATGCTCCAAAACTGACCAGTTACGTACCAACACTTCTGGAGAAGCAAAACAATTACTATCTGAACTTAAACAGAGTGTCTGCAGAATTTTACATAATGCAAGCTATGGTTTTATTGATGATCATGTTAGGTAAGTTTTTATTTCAATTGTTGGGTTTTTGTTTGCTTCTGACATGAGTAACCTGTAATCATCAAACAGTTGAAGATAATTTAATTCCAAGTCCTCCACCAAGGTCAAAGTTTTTAAAAATGCTTTGTATAATATTGAACATTTATTTTTCGTAGTCAAAACATGTTTCATATAATCTAGAAGACTGTAACTTTTCTCTGTAGGACCCTAATATTATTTGCTTGCAGTAGAAACACGGTTTCTTTAGTTTTTCCTGTATTGATGAAATTTAGAAGCTGCATTTTTAATGGTGCAGTCAGAAATGTGTTAGAGGGGTGCAAAATGTGTTTTTTTGTAGACAAGTTGTATTTATTGATCCTGTTTCCTAGTTTTGTCTTCGTATTGAAGCTTACTGGGTCAGTTATTTCACTACTTTTCTGTGGGTTTTATCAGTGTTAATTGCTGTATACATCTAACGTACTCATATTTTTTTATTGTTCTTCAACGCTGTGGCTTTGCTAACAGCAGGTCAGCATGGTATGTAATTCTTAAGTCATTAAGATGGAAAAATTTCAAGTAAGACGTAATACAAAGTTCAAGTCTGATGCAGGTAAGGAAGGGATGGCTTCAATATTTGAGCAGTAATGTCAAATGCAAAGTTTAGCAGAAGAAAACAATTGGAATATCTAATGTAGTGAGACTCATGTTTGACAGTAATGTAGAGATGAAGCGTGATTCTTGAGGAGGTTGTGTGCTTTTTATTTTTCCCCAGCAACAGCTTCTGCGCTCTCATGGGTGGTGGGGTGGGGAATTCTTACCAGCAGCTGCATAGAAACTCTAAGGGCAAAGATGGCCCAGATTTGATGTTCAGGTGGAGCACTGCTGTGTGTTAGTATTTAGTCAGTGGTGCTGTTTGGCCAGGTAAGGGATCTCAATTGTGTATGTAGGTGTGATAATATAGGAATACGTATTTGGTATGTAGCTAATCCAAATGTTTCTCCTCATTCATTAAAAAAAAAATAATCTCTTCTGTATTAAAGGTGATTTGGTGCCTCCAAGGTGGTCCCTTAGTGCAGAAATTCTAACATCAAAATGAAACCTGGTAAATACATCAGGACCATACTGTAAACTTCAGATAGTTTGGTGCTTAGCTTTTGAGTGATTAAAATGGCAAGTGTTATAGTACATCTTTCTGTAAAAATGTGATATTCTGTCTCTTTGTTAGCATATTTGATAAATGCTACTGTTCAGACTAATTAAGGAATGACTGAATAATGAGCTAGTTTAAAGTACCATCTGCTCAGAATCCAACAGTTTATTGCAGCATACCTGTACCTTGGCTTCTCTTTGTTCTCCTGGTATGTTTGTAACTTATCTTCATGTTGATAACTGTCACCTGTTGATCATTCTACCTGATTTCCAGGTGTCCCCCATCCAGTGGAAAGGTGGGACCAGTGATATAAGAACGATCTTGTGAAGTTTCTATTGAAGAGAAACAGTGTCAGGATGTGCTTATAGTATGCAGCAAACATGAAATTGCAGCTTAAGTAGGTATATGAGATAACTTTAAACTAGCCACTGTGCGTGTGGTTTCACTAGAGTAGCAACAGGCTGAGATTTTTATGTGGGCTGACTGCCTAAGTATTTACCAAAGGTCTCTGTGATTCCACCTGCCTCCAACTTCAGTGCTGAAGCTTGCTGTGATTACACTTACTGATAAGTATTTGAGTTAGGCTTTCCTCTGTGCGTAGGAAAAGAAAAGGATTAATATGTATTCTTCCAGCAGAATACCAATAATTTTCTAATCTCTCTTGAACTCTGTAATCAAGTCTGTTCCATTTTATTTTAGTGTTCTCCAAGGCAGCAGTCTGAAGCCACGAGATACCTCATCTGAAGTGTCCCCTATGTTAGTCTATAGGCAGCTTTGAGAAGAAATTCCCTTCTTTTCCCTTTTAGGCTGGCATTCTCCGCAGTGCGAGCCTCTTGTAGTATGATATAGGAAAGCATTGTGACAGAGGCTGATAAAATATTTCTGGTGTGTGCTCCATTAATTTTGACAACTGAGATTTGTTTGTACTTTTTATATGCCTGTGTGTATTTCTATATATGTCAATATATGTAGAGACAATGTGTGGGGTTTTTTATATGTCAGTATCTTTTATAGATAACATCTGCTATGAAATTGTTAGAACAGTGTGCAATGATGCTTCTTTAAGCTGTTCTAGTAGTTACTGTATTCCCAGTTGGTTTAATAAATGAATAAATATTTCAAATACAGCTGAATGTCCTACCCAGTTAATAACACGTACTGAATTTCATTAGTCTTACACATCACATATTGTAATCTTTTGACCTTTTCTTTAAATTTTTATAGCAAGTCAGTAAGACAAACCAATTAGCTTTGGAGTTTTGAATCTTAAAAATTCATAATATAGATAACACAAATGCAAGGCTTACATGTGTGTTTTAAAATAGTAAATGGGTTAAAGTAGCACTGGCATACTTAGTACTCTGCTGGCATTGTTTTTCCCTTCAGATGGTTGTTTGGAATGTGAGGCCTCTTCCTATATTTGCTGTAGCAGAGCTAGACTCTAATGTCACTTACAGGAGAAATTTAATACAAGCAGCTTGTACAGAACTGACCTACTGCCATGATAGCATGTGGTATATTTAGCATGCATGTGTCTAGTAACCATGTGATCTTATGCAAGTGGATAAAACAGTGAAGCTTTCAAAAGTTACAGTCTCTGAATATTTTCAGAGTTCTGTTAAACAAAATGTTATCAAAGTATTTGAGGGGACTTGGCTTAGCTGAGATGTGGCCAACTGCAGAATTTGGAATGCTGCAGCGTTGTGTCTGCATACCGGTGTAAGACTGAGAATTCAAAAGTAGTTGGGTATTTTTACTGCATAATTTTTGGAGGTTTTTGTTGTTTTGTTTTGTTTTTTTCCCATGATTTGGTTTGCTGCAGCCATGATGACTAAAGAATAATTTTAAAATAAAATCTGTAAGTAGCAATCTGATCCTCAGGTACTTAATCTTTAAGAAAAGCTACAAATGTAAATTTTGGCAGTGCTGTGATAATCGCCAGAATTTCTTGGTATAATCTGTGCTTGAAAGCTAGGTATCAGTTCGATGCCTTCTGCAGATATAACAGCTCACCCTTTGGCAGATACACAGGGAAGAGTAGCATACATAAATCCTCTATCAAGACAGTGTTGCAAGGTGGATAATCCCAAATGGAATATAATCTCTATTGTGCAAAATTCGAATACCATTTTCTCTGCTGGTTTGTTGCTTAGTGTGGTGTTGGTGTTGGTTTACTGTTTAAGGTCTTTTATGTTTTATGCTGAGCAGGAGTAAGATGGCTTGCTTATCATCTCCTGCTTGTTGCATGATACCGTCCATACTTGAAGGACGCACAGTACAACAGCAGTAAATTGTCTTAAACATAATAGAAAACTGAAATTACTACATAAAACATAATGATATTGTGCAATCAGTTACATGCCTCAGTATAGGTACTGTTTCCTAGCCCTGCAGGATATGATTGTGTTGGAAACTATAGTTGGTCTTTTTCAATGTTTTGAAATATCAATAATCCTCTTTCCCAAGCTCCTGAGTTGATAGCATATGAAAACAACAGGGTCCCTTTAGAGTTCCTTTTTTTTTTTTCCCCTCCGTAGAAGCTTGGATCTGAGACATGACAGAACCACTGGTGAAAACTCAGATCTCCAGCAAAAGCTGCAAATTGTTTGTGGTGGATTTGGCAGTGCTATTGACAAATACTTAATAATTTCAGTTTCATAATTTGGCTTGCTTTTTTCTCATGGCTCTTCTAAATACATTTTTGTTACAAGAACTGAGTCTTGTGCTTAATTGATTTTGCTTTCAGAAGGCCAGAGAATACCATGTGTATCCTTGAAAGACCTTCCCTTAAGGTGAAATCCTTAAAAGTGAACGAGAACCAGTTTCTTTGTAATGTCTGTTTGAATCTACTAAATTTCAAAAGCCATGTCCAAGTCTTTGTTCTGTGCTTCATGACATCAGATTGGATAAAATGCCACAAATGAAACTCCTTACAGATAAACATACTGTTAACTCTTTCTACTGCTGTTCTCCGTCACACTTTTTAATCTGCTTTTGAGGGATTTCCCTTTTCTTTATTGCCTTTCTTCTGATTGTATCGGGTGATCATTTCCACTGAAGTGAACTTGGACTCATTCCAAAAAAAGAACAAACAGTGGGACTTGAGAGCTATCTTGCCTCCATATGGAAAGACCATAGGGAATATTGCCATCCCATTCAGGAATGTTTTGGCTTCAGTTCCACCCACTGAAAGAATGAGGAAAGGGCACCCATGTGAATAAAATGAGATTTTGAGTCTGAGGATTCACTGACAAAGTCCTCCTTCCTTTCTGTGCCCAATAATGCACAATGGACTGACTTGGCAGCATTAAAACATAAGAGCAGTTTGCTGTGTTCTATACGAAGGCCCAGTGCATTGCTGCTTTTTGGCTGCTGGACACCGATGCATTAGACCTGGCTCCTGTATCCTCCTCTGTGTGTTTATGGTAGTCTGAAGATTTTATGTGGTACTTGTTCTGATGTGGAATGCTAAAGGCTTTGCATTTTTCTGAGCAAGCGATGCCTGCCATATATAAAGGCATGCTAATGTTAATTGGGTACTACCATCAAAACTAGATGTATTCAGTGGCAGACAAAGAAGAAGGAAAATACAAGAAGCTAGAAGGAAGAATCTCCACAAGTGCTGGTTGACATAACATGTTAAGAGTAGTGCCTGCTAGAAGTACAGGGTGAGCTTGTTTGGATTCATATCTTCCTTCTGCAAGCAGGCAAATATTTATAGTGTGGAGGATATCTCCACCCCTCTCCCAGTGAAGCTGTGTGCTGGAGAAAATGATGGCACTGTATGTTGGTGAATTCTTACAAATCTAAACATAGACCCTAATCATAGGTGTGTCTGCAGGGGTAAAATTCTGTTGGCTTCAGACGAAATCATAAACTGAAGTTTTGAGAACTAGGTCTGACTCAGTGGTCGACATTTGGGGTTATCCTAAGAAGTCTTTGTTTCGAATCTTGGATTAAAAAAATTGTTGGTTTAGCAGCATGATGAAAACTGCTAAAAAGCAGCTGTGAATCTGCAGTTTGCTGAACTGCAGGGTGAACTGCTGGAAAGGTACCTTTCTTCCAGTGGGAAGACAGACAGAATATTGGAGTCCTTGTGGTTTGTTTTGGTTTTCATTTTCTTTCCTTTCAACAAGTCTGAATGTCCTTACAGCTTCAGTAATCCTGCCTCAAAGTAGAGGGTATGAGATGAGAACAGAGAGAAAAGTAGAACTCGCTCACCAATGTGACTTCTTAATTAAAATCTACTAATTCTTTCTTCCATTTTTTATGTGCTGTCAGGAGTATCTCATAATTTGGCACACAGCTTTTCCTGTGTTTGCTGTCGGTTGACTGTTTAGGTTTTGTTCAGCAGCGCGTGGCCTCACATGCAGAACTTGCGAGGCATCAGTCAGGGCAGAAGGAGCTGAGCTAGGTAAGACCAGGGAGGGTGGAATTGGATGCTGCAGGTTTCTTGCAGTACAATTTGTAGCCAGAGTTAGAGCTTTGTTTCTCTATATCTCTACGTTGCAATGAGATCGTTCATGTTTTCGAGGTGGTCTATGAAAGCAGGTATGTTCAAAGGTACACCAGTCTTTTTGAGGGGAGAATGCACTTTGAATGCAGGCAAAAGCAGCAGTAATACAGATGAACATATTAGGCCCAAGTTACACTGTCCCTTCTGGGCTCTGTCTTTGCTGATGCAGGTGAAATTGGAGACTGCAAGTGCTGGTATCTGCTGTTTGCCAGCTAGCTGTCAATATTTATTGCTTCAGCTGCTGCAGTGCTTCCACTCAGCATATAAAAGACAGACGGTTTTAATGTCCTGAAGTAGGAATACTGTTGAGAGTACTTTTCTTTCAAGAGTTAAGGTTTCTTGCAGGTGCAAGAATGCTTCTAAGCAGGTTCTTGAAAGTTGTGTATCAACTGCATGGCCATTCACGTTTTTCTTCACATAACTCCATGTAATCATGTTCACAGATTATTTACTTAAAATGAATAAAATGAAATGCAGTAAAATAATTGAGCTAGCATCTAATTTCTAGTGTGCAGAATCCACCTTCATGAATATATTTAATATGTGAGTTTTTTCTTTTTGCTTTGGAAAAGAAGTATGTAAGGTTTTTCATGAGAACAGAAGGTTTTATTGCCATACCAGAAAGGAATGGAAAAGATGGCAGATGCTTCCTGGTGTACTCTCGCGATAATGTTAGAATAAAAAAAAATAATTAATTTCTGTGTCTACCTAAGCCTTTCGCTTCACATTCAGGGATTTAACACTAGCTTTAACCACTCATTTTTCCAAGCTTGAAGATTGACTGAGATGCTGAGCTTGCATGTTGCACACTTTTACCTACCAGGGCTACAGGTGGTATCAAAGATCTAGAGTGGGATGCAGCTGCTCCTACCAAAATTAGGTGCTGCTGTTAACATGAAGTGAAGCAATTAGAGCTAATACCTGCAAGGAGAAGTCTTTCACGTCTGACTGCTTTAGAATGAAATATGGTCCGTAGGTTGCTTAGCTAGGTTTTTGTCAGAGGTGAACAAGAAGACAGCATGGATGGAAGGGATCCAGCAGTGTGTGTGAAGTGGTCACTGTTTTGTGTCACTTTCCTAGCGAATTTAAATCATTGATGCAATAATTTAAATGCTGAGATGTCCACTTTGACCGTCTAATAGTTCAACAGACTGAGGCTCATCATGCAGTCTTCCCTCCTGAAGTGGTTTCAGGGCTGCATCTTGGCATTTCTGGCAGTTTCTGTGATAGTGAGGGTAATGATTTTTTCCTATTCCAAAGTCAGGATAGTAAGCTGTGTGGTACTGTATTTATTTATTTTCAACTTTAAATTTTTAACACATAAGTGCAGGTCTGGACGGCCAACTAGACTTAGTGTCTGATTCCTGACTGACCATGGTTATGGTCAGGTCTCAGCGGTCATTGTGTCAGATAGTACTTGGCTAAGTAGTGGAGGTGTCAACCTTACAGTTTGAAAAATCTTTTGCATCTAATGTTTCATGTCAAAGTTAAATGAATATACTTGTTTAAATTGGAGAGTTTTGCAGTGAGAGAAGTCTACAATAATCTGTCCCAGTCTCAGCTTCTGCTTTAGATTCCTGGCTACTTAATGCAATTGAAAATAGGCCGACTGCCTTTCAAATACGTTAAGATCCAGTTTTTGTGATATCTTGCTTTTCTCAAAATTCCTTGCTCTTGTTTAACTCTTCAGTGATGTAGTAGTTTACTCATGTAATAGTTTATCAGAAGAGCTTTGTATATTCATGCATGGCTCACTTAATTGATTCTTGCTTGTGAGCTCAATTAAATTTTCCTGGGCCTTCACTTAAAATCCTCTCAGCTCTATTTTCTCATTCAGACCTTTTCAGTGGTTCTGTTCATGCGAGGTGTTTGTCAGGGTTTGTTGACAGGAAGAGAACTTGAGATATTTTTGAAGTTTTGAGGATTTCTGTTTTTGACGCAGTAGTGGGAACAAATGGGTCACGCTGCTCTCCTTTATTTATAGTCATTGAGTATTTCATTCCAGAAGCTATTGAAACAGATATTTTAAAACATCTTGCTATATACCACTTGAATCATGTAGCTTTGCTCTGAAGCAGTAATGTTAGTTAGGGTCAAATGACTGGAAGTTTTCTATTTGTGGCTATCTGCAAGAAAGGTGAAGTAATTAGATTTTATCCTTTGCTCAGCCTTGCAGGTATGGCAAGTCATGGTGTTACTGTAGCATCGTGAATCTCCTCTTATCAAGTAAACCATGTTAGCTGACTGTGGATGCTGTTTTGTTGCCATTGCTAAGGAAAAAATAGTTTTAAAATTAGTTTTAGAATTAGGTTTCTATTCAGAAAACAGCTTATATTCAAGAGAGCAGTTCTTACCTGGAGACTCAGTGTGCTGTAATCGGTGTAGTTTAGGTAGCATTTTTGCAAGTGAATTAAAGTGCCTAGGTTAACATTAACGGCATATGAATGCCCAAACTACCAGGCATAACCTGCCAATAAAGGAAAAGGTGTATAGGCAGGAGCAGAAAACATTCTGAACAATATTTTTCTTTCTTTAGTTGAAACTGAGTTGACTATATTATTTTTTTAGGTGTTGGTGTATGCAGCTCAGTGCAGTTACTTTTGTTTTTCATGGCCCTACTTGGGGCAAAGGAGGAGGGTGGAGAGAAAGAGTTATGAAGTACTTGGATCCGTACAATGTTTTAGGTCATAAGGAATTTCATTTTACACTACTTTTAAAAGTGGCTGCTGAAATGAGAGTATTTGTGGGAATCAGACTGTTTCTTGACTGTAGGTGCCCAGCACCATCTTCCTGAGCTCATTGGTTCATTGAGTTTGCCTACACTCTGCCTGTATTTAGTATTTTTTCCAATATATCACTCCTGAGATGTAGCTGAGTGGATTCATCTCACTTGTATATAATTTTATTATTTTCCACCTCTCTATCTCAGATTCTGAAACCTTTAGATGATGATAAACTGTCTCCATCCATATTTGGAAAGGACCTTTCCTATGATCCTATAACCTGCTGTAGCCCCGTGGGCCACCCCCCAGCTGTAATGATGTTGTATTTCAGTTAAATATAAAGTGACTATTTGCTTAAAAGGATGCAGGGAAAGGAATAACTCACTGAAATTTGGTCTTAACTCCGGAAGTACAGTGTAACTTTAAAAAAGAATTATCTAGAAGTTTGAACTGATGGTGTATTTGAATTTTAAAAGAAGAGATTTGAATTTTGAACAAAGGCCATGGCAGCCATAGAAAAATAAGATTACCACTAATCTTTGTTAGAAACGTGTAGGCGGCTTTATGGTTTACTGAATGTCTCACCGAGGCATGGAGGCTGTTGAAGCATTATGTTGTCGTGTCTGTCTGGTTTTTAATTGTTGCACTTCAACAATATGACTGCATGCTGTCACTTAATCAGACATCAAGTAAATTATCAAAAAAGCTTTCTGGATAATCGTTCAGTGATTTAAAGCTTCTTATAGATTCTTCGATGTGTGATATCTCTTCTATTTGTTCTTGGTTTTGCTGTCCTGTTCCCTTTAAAAGGGCGGGTGCCTGTACCCTGTGGAAACCCCTGGAAGACTGGAAATGTTTATTGGGTGAGGAAGAGCGTATGTTCAGGAGGGAAATGGTTGTGGAGTCTACCTGTCATAGCAGGTTAAAAAAAAAAAAAGAAACAATAAACAAAACCAAGAAAACACCAACCAAAAAAGCCTCCTAAAAACCACCCACTAAAAAGCAAACGTACAAATAGGAGTTGGGCAAGAAGCTTGGAGCCTGCAGCTTGTGCCGAGGATGAAGAAAAGCTTATATATAGGGTCAGGAAGAATCAGATAGTTAAGAATGAGCTAAAGCTTAGGAAGAAGTTTGCCAAGTACCAAATGGGAGCATACGGTGCCCTGCGTCACAAAGCCACTGTTGACTGAAGCCCAACTTGGAAACAAAGACCCGTCTAGAAAGAGCACAATGTGCAGGGAAGAATCTTGTTTATAATCCTTCTGTATTTCCATTCTCTCATCTACTCACATTTGTGCCTTGCTAAGAACTTTGAATAAAACCTGGCATTTTTTAGTTTGGAGTCTGGGTTGAGGAAGCTCTGCAGGATGAGGTGTAAGAAGAGCTGTATGAGAGCTATGGCTGCCTTTGTATCCCATTGCATTCCTGAAGTCAGCTGTAAATGTTTTTGATTGCTGTAATGTTTGTTCAGTAACACGTGTTGAAGTTGCTGTCATGCGGCTGGTTGTTGCATTACCTCAACCCTTTGTACTTTGTAGGCAGAGAGCAGAGTTTTCCTCTTTGTAAGAAGTAACAATGACTTACTAGAAGTTTAGTCACTGGGAAGTGTTGAGAGCTTCACTGAGTTTCAGGAGTCTTGCTGCAAATCACAAAATCAGTTTGCTCAAGTACCAAGTTGGTACCATTTTCTACACCAGGTAAACAGTTAAATAAGATAACCTCATAATCTATGTTCTTTGCTTTTTTCCAGTAGAAGAAACTAAAAACAGAGGCAGTCAAATACCTTGTATATACATACTTCCTAAGGAAAAATCCGCCACGATTTCTACCTTGCCTTGGGAAACTGTGCCAGTTATACACCAGTCAGTTTTAATATACCAAGAACAGACAGTGTTTTACTGAACTGGAGAATTGCTTGTCTGGCATTTGCTACAAGAAGCTGAAGTGCAGCCTGCAAAACTTGAATACAATTTTAAAAGAGTGTTTAAAGGATAGGAGTAAGAGATCTCATAACATTGCCCTACAGTATCGGCTGTGTTCTTTTAGTTTTTCTGCCTGTGTTTGTT
Source organism: Eurystomus gularis (assembly GCA_013400335.1). NCBI lineage: Eukaryota > Metazoa > Chordata > Aves > Coraciiformes > Coraciidae > Eurystomus > Eurystomus gularis. Next base: position 394,878 of record VZZY01013134.1, on the reverse strand, counting down.
TCTATATATTTTAAATCTTATGCTTTTAGATTTAAAATGTATAGAAATGGAGACACGAAGGATACTCTTTGAGTTAGGTCACTTGGCACCTTGATTAATCTTGAACTATGTGTAAAAGTAGCGCACTAGGGTTGTATTTTTCTGATGTTGCTTTCAGGTGTTTGTTTTTGCCAAATAATCTCGCTGTGAGATGTGGTTATGATACATCGGGGCTTATATGGATGGATATTTTTGTCTAGTTTATCGTTTATAAATGTTTAGTTCTTATATATGTGTGTTATTTGTTGAGGTTCTAAATAATTGTAAAATTATACCCCACCCACCCCAAAGAAAAAAGGATCCACTAAAAACTCCAGTACTCCTCAGAAAATATTACCTACTTAAATCGTCTAGCTCTTAGAGGCGAAAAGGAGGGCAATGCTCCTTATGGATAAGGGTACCCAAATACAAATGCCAGGAACCTGAATTTTTACAGTTACTTTGACATGTTGTTGCTTATGTTTCAAGTGCTGCTCCTACTGAATTCAGCCTGGCATAGTTGTGTTAAAAGATCAGAGCAAAGCTTCCAATTTAACTATGGAAGGATGAAAACAGTGGGTGACCACATATATGAAAAAAAAATGCAGGTCCTGCAGCTTGTATAGAATTTCACAGAAATCTGACCAAATCAGTTTAGTGCTTTCGACAGAATGGAGCTGTTGCAACCATGAAAACATCTTGTGTCCACCTGCAGTCCCCAGCCTTGCTCACTGTCTGTACTCCGATTTGCTCTGCTGATTTCTGTAGAGATAAATATAGATGTGACAGGTGGGCCAGGGGCATTCTGAGAACGTGGAGGTAGTGAGTGGCTGTACCTTGGCCAAACGCATGTTGTTGTGCAAAACAAAGTTATCTGTATTATCTGATCTATTGATAAACTGAAGTTAAGATGGGAAAAGTAATAAGCCGAGAGAGCAGTAATTAAAGCTTGAGTGTCACTGGGGTAACTGATGAAATATGAAGACTTCTGGAAATAGATTTCCCAATGATAATACCTTTTCTTAAAGCCATGACTTAGTGCTATGTAACATGCCTTAAGTGTTATCTGAAGATCCATCAATGAGCCTGAAGAAGGTTGACGAAGTGTTAAGATGTTGCAGACCAGAAGAAAGCTCCAGTCTAGTTGGTAAATTTATTAAGTGGAAACCAAAGAGTTCTGTGGGTGTATTGTTTTCTCTCTTACTGTAAGATGAAGAAAAACATTAAAATGAACCTTTTAATTGTCCACACTGTTACGTGGTTGATGTTTAGTTCATTTACAATGCTTGTGAAGGTCCCTTTTCAGCTGATTCTTGCTGAATCATTAGGCTAGCTTTAAAGAAAGGAAATTATTTTCCCCACTGAGAATAGCAGCATGATTTTGGTGATTCCTCCCCCCTGGCTACAGATGAATGTTCATTTCCAATTTGTCTTCTGTAACGCAGGAGGGCTCTTTTGGTAGCATCTTCAGTTGTGGGTGAGATGTAGATAATTTAAAGCCATCTCTAGTAGACATGTTCCCATCAGCATTTTGGAAGCTACATCTGGTGGCTCCCTCCTTTCAAGGCAAAAAGGAGTTTTGATAAGATCTGTGGCTCTGTGCCTTTGGGGTTTTTTTTTTTTCTTGACCACGTGATAGTTCCATGGCCATTATGGATTCATAATGATTTCAAGCCAGATGTTTCTGATCTTGAAAAACATTTTCTGTATTTTATATGTATATTTAACTTCAAGCAAGAAACTTGCCTTCTGGGGCTTATATTGCGCAGAAGTCTGGGTTTAAAACCTGTGTTCAGATGCTTTTTCTTGCACTTTGAGGTCGTCACTGTGAAAGTTGTGAAACATGTAATGAGTTTTAAACTAAATACCGGTAAATGCTCTTCTATTCTTTATGGAGCAATCATATCTAAACTTACATTTAGATTTCTGCATCTAGTGCGTTCATTTTGCAAGAGCTGTAGATG